>DWTW01000242.1:0-18307 GCA_018246275.1 Papilio slateri
AGACAGGCGTGAAGTAGAAGTATGCTTCTGCGTTTCATCTGATGAGTGAGGTGCCGGAGGCCCAATTTCAGTCCTCTTTCATTTCCCATTCTTTTCTAATAAGGATAGGATAGGAAGGGGAAGAGGATTGGACAGGGAGGGTACGAATAGGAGAAGGAACTATCCTTTTTCTGTCTAGCCCCTCTGCCCCATTAAAGGTAGGCAACACATCTGCGACTCGCTTGTTGCGGATGCCTATGGGTAGCGGTCACTTAGCATCAGGTGACCCGTTTGCACGTTTGCAACCTGCTTGCATAAAAAAAAATTAACAGTGAACCAAAAAAATTGTTACGTATGTCCATAACACATCCATATGTTGAATTAACGTTTTTGGATCTGGGTACATCTTTTAATTGCGACCAGAACAGTGCAACAGTTATCTAGCAATGGCAGTCTTGCAGGCTCGATGGGAAGTTGGACGACTCCTTAGAATAGAGACGTGTACTTCTGCGTTTCCCACCAATCCCATTCTCTTCGCGATTCTTTCCGGTTTTTTTTCTCATTATCTGTCGAATATATATACTAGCAAAATATTTATTGCAGATCTATTGTGGTCTCTTAACGTCAAATGAATCCCTTGCTGGTTTGCCTCCTTCTATAAAAAAACAAACAACTGTATCATAGATCATATATGTATATCAAATTACAAGCGATTTGGATATAAACACAAATGTCAGATTATTACCTTACCAGTGCACAGTACTGATATGTCTTTCTACAAATTTAATCGTGCTTGCGAAATTTCTTTGGTCTAATAAAAAAAATGTTAACTTAGAACTAAGAAGGAAACGTATACTTATTGGCCCTTCTTGTTAAGCACACAGATCCTTGTTTAAGAGAATTTTATTGGCGGGCGCTTGATATATCGCGATGTCTATCGTAAATCTGGTTGCGGTGAAATAAATAATTTAAACTAATAAAAGCGGGCCGCGCTCGACGCGCCAAATTGCTGGCCCATTTAGATTTATTCTTTACAAAAAAAAACGAGTTCCGCACACGCGAGTTTTGCGTTTATAGACGAGAGGAATGCTATATCGTAGCAAGAGCACTCTATAAATTACATTGCAACTCGTTGGTATGTTTGCCGGTAACGTAATAGCATTGAATCTTTTATTAGGGATAAATAAATGAAAAAAAATATTTACAAACTTTTATTGCAAGACTTAGGTACATTTAAATTAATAATTAAGCACCAATCAATGATAGAGCCAAAGGCTTGAGTTCATACATAATTAGAAGAAAGTTTTAGTTAATAAAAATATAATTAAAAGAAATGAAAGAGCAATTAAACATTTAAAAAAAAATACAGATTTCAATCTAATGTTGAACTCAACTTCTAAAAAAATTATGTGGTCGTATGTAAAATAAAAAAAGTGCGGGACACCTGTTGTTAATATTACATTAACTAGTTTCACAAGGATTAATACACCCATGGTTTTTACTCACAATAATGTCAGGAGAAGACTCTCGCGTAAGAAATGCATCTCGTTCCCATAGTAAGCAGTCATTATGGTGACGAAAAACCTTCAAACAAACGTGTCTTTCTCGTTCCCCAGCCACGACACTGGTCGCTTTGAGTCATTTACAAGTATACGTACATTGCTGCAGTCAGTGACCCTTGCAGCGAAGCGTAAAGCCGTAAAAGGTTCCGTAACACTAGTATATATGCATGCAGAAGCAATTCAAATCACCAGCATTCAATGTACATTCAAGCTATTTTTTTAGGAAAGAAAGTTGCAAAAAAAGTAAATTGCTATAATTATGGTAACTTTTGTTCGCCATTTTAACTAAGCTAAAGATTGAATGAGAATAGTTTACGGTACTAGTGTAATATTTCCTACGGCTATTTTTATAGCAGTAGCCGGCAAACGCCATAATAGATGTTATGTGATCACCGATACAGTGGTATCCGCATCCGCATCCGCAATAAGAATTACAGATTCGTGAGACAGCTGACAATGGTGCTAGTTATAATATTATCCAGATCGCAGTTTTAAGACATCGCCGGGGTCATTTGTATCTTTCGTTTTTAAGGCGACTTAGTAACTAAAAAAATGTATAAGATTTGATGGTTCACGATAATAATCAAATGAAGTCTTTGACTATATGTTTCACAAATCGGACCAATAATTACATAATATCACAACGGAGTATAAGTTTCTTGGCAACAATGTAAAATTATCTTGTGTTCCTTGTAGGCCATCGTGGCGGTTTAGTATCGTACTTTTACCGCAATTGGGTTTAATTGCTGTTAATTTGCAAGCAAATTAATGCTTTATATCCATTGTTTTAGGACCGTTATGGCAACAAAACATAATAACTCACGCCAACGCTTAAAGAAAACGCATCATGCAGTGCGGAAACGCACGGCTTTCTAGGCGTTCAATGTGCTCATGGTTTTTGTGAGAAACATTCTTGATTCATAATCGACAAGCTAACATACAACAAAA
The DNA here is from genome assembly GCA_018246275.1 of Papilio slateri. Classification (NCBI taxonomy): domain Eukaryota; kingdom Metazoa; phylum Arthropoda; class Insecta; order Lepidoptera; family Papilionidae; genus Papilio; species Papilio slateri. Next base: position 2,490 of record DWTW01000242.1, read on the forward strand.
TATCAATGTAACACATGGATGGAGTTATAATAATTATACAATTATTTGAAAACGAGAATATATTAAACATATTTTGAACCGGGGTATGTCCTAGCAGTGTAAATTAATAAACGAATAATTTTAAAATAAACATTCCAATAAAAAGAAATCTTGCTTACTTGCGTATATACAAGGCTTGGTGTATATTTTTATACAATTGAATATACTTAAGGGCTTAGTCGATACATATTTTAAAAAATATATATTCCATTCCCATCTCTTATACTACAGATTTTATTGTGTAATAGAATTCGCACTAGCTGATATCAAAAGACAAGCAAACTATACGAAAATGAAACTAAAGTAGGTGCAATTTAGTAAGAATCGACTAAAGCGCATCCACCGTGCAACAATCAGGCAACATGGCGGCCAACATGGCTGTCATTAAAATTACGAACAATGAAGCAGCTTCGCAACAAGCTCAACAGGCTGTGACCGAATCTTAGACTATTGTTTTATCTATCAAATTGTCATCCAAACCGCCCCTCTTATTCATTTTACTTTTTATATAGGACTGTAACGGTACACGCAGCTTTAATGTGACGCGAGAGACACACATTTCTAATTCTTGTTTATCTATGCCTGTGTATAATCTGTGACATGTGGCCAGTACGTTGCACTAGATTCTTTATTGTTTCTATTTTAATTTTCTTGCTTGATACGCAACGAGTATGCAGTGCTATTACAAATACGAGTTTCAACGAACACATCAGGAAATATTCAGTTAAAGAAGATAATGCTGTAAGTCTTCTTTCGTCTGCACAGTTCAAAGCAAGGAGTTTATAGTTTTCATTGGGTTATCTTAAACATTTTATTCTATGCCTATGTTATAAGGTCTCTTGAGCCTCTAACTCTAACGTCTTGTATTATATAAATATGTATGTACCTAAATAATATTGCAGACTTGCAGAGGTTGTTATGGGAATAATGAAAAGAAATATCTGAGTGGTTAGGGCATGTTTTTATACATGGGGATAGAGAGACTTATACGTTATTTGTGCAAGAATTTGCACGAATTTTTCTGGATCTATAGTAACTAAAAGCCCATGATGTATCAACTGTATTAAATAGATAAAGCGCTTTACGCACAAACTAGGCGCTAGGTTAAATCCAATGTTTACAGCAAGACATGCGACCGCGAAGAATGGATTGGAAAGCATTGTAATGTATGTAATCATCTACCATGGTCTCACCACTACCTTATATTTCAGTTGTGACCTTGCGCCCTGTTAAGCAACGGGGGGTATGCAGAAAAACGTAACATGATCACTTCTCATCCTTTTTGATTAATCAGCGTAATAGTAATTCCAGCAGCTTTTGTGTCAATAAAACTACTGCCACAATTCCCCTTGATATGACTACATTTCATTGCCATGTGCTAGTACTTTTATAAATGGTTCCCAAAAATAAAATTATGAATATAATGAGACCTCACTGTTTAAGGCAGCAGCGCAGAAAGATCCGTTAATCTTAATATTCGCCATTATCGAGAAGATGACACTAAAGAGTCTAATAAAGTTGGCAACTGTTGTACTGTTGTTAGCAAATATTTGAGTCAACTTTCTCTTTCAGAACACCACGAATGTGACAACATTAATGAAACAGGGAAAGGAACAGTACAGCCATTTCATTCCAATACCAAACCCGGCGAAATTTAAGGTAAATATTCAATGAAGTTCATATAAAAATTACGTAGAGTTAAGTAGATACATTATGTGTTATATTCAACATTCAATGAACTAGTCAAGAACATTGAAAAAGAATCTCCACAAGGAAAGATGTCCATCTTGACTAGAATACAATTTTTTAAGCTCAACATTTTTATTTTTTTAGGACTACGTAGGATATAGATATATCCTATAGTGTTTTTAATAAATTAAAATTAATTAATTTATGTTACTGCTTTATCAAGCGCCTTAACATAATTTGCTTAGTAGTTCGTAGTTCCAAACAAAGTTACGTACAGTGTTTGGAACTACGGTAATAAATCACGAGTATTCTTTTATATAATACAAAAACAAATGCAGAAAAGTATAAATAATATTTCTTAAGTACGTCCAACATCCTTGCGAAATTAAGAAGGCGGACGCGATTTGTATGCCGAAATGTGAGTTTCGTGCAAGATTTAGTCCTGTTATAACTATTTTGTATGCCGCTCAGTACCCGGTACTGACCGCTGAGTCACACAGCTTATACGAGATGAAAGAAAACTTGTAACTTTATATTGAGATTAACTTCAGATTTTCGAACCTGTAACATAACATATGTTACAGATTCGAAAATCTGAAGTTAATCAATATTTTATATTTTAATTTTAATCAATTATTGCTTAAACTGTTTTTTATGTTAATTAAATATTAAATAACTATTATCAATTTTATGCTAATTTAAGTTAAAATTATTCACATTACTGACTTATAGAGTACCTTATCGAACTTATTTCAATATTATTGTAATTTCTCAGATTTTATCCTTTTATTTATTCATTTTTTTCCTTTATTTGAAATATTATAAGAATAAAGGCTCACTGCCGTGACCTAAAGATGTAAACAGAAATTAGAGTTTTGACAAACTTTTTCACTTCTACTTCGTAAATCCACGTACAAATGGTCGTCGGCTAAGGATGCTCTTGCCAGGGGCAAGAAGGACCTCCTTAAGAATGTCACCAACCTGGTGCTTTACTTTACGTTCTAGGGCTTCTCGGTCTCTAACATTCCTTGCACTTGTATTTGTTTGTTCATACTTTAATTCAATATGCTCAAACCCACCGACCATCGATTCCTTCTCAATAACAGTCACCACGACTTCTTTTAGTTACTAATGATTTTATTCAGAGTAACGCCCTATACTTCTAAATGAAAGGTTCAACATTTGTTTTTCTACGTTTTCGCTTGACCAAATGTAAAGCATTATTTGTTATTTGACTTCTACGCGGAATAATTTCACAATATTGTGAAGGTCTTACAGTTACTTCTAACTTATGGACCATTGCGTCTTAAATTTGAAATATAGTGCCAACTTGGTCTTTAAAACGTTAATTTTATTATTATTTACACAAGGAATTGAATTTAAATAAATAATTTACGTAAATTTTAGCATATTAATGAACATCTAGCAAAACGGAGTTACTTTTCCAGTCGTGCTGTCTTATAACCCGTTATATCTTTATATGGATAATTTAAAAGCGACAGCAAATTCTACATGTTACAGTTCGAAGTATTTGAAATGTAGAAACACAAGGCGAGTACTGGTGAGAATATCACTCGCCCCACATTCCTGATAAAACTCGTTGTAGCGGAAATGTGAGTCAACGGACAACCGATACATGAAACTGCGTATTTTTTCCCATCGCCTATAAACATTATTGTGAAACGACAAAATGTTTAATGGTAGCAAGTCGTTTGTTGTATTAGCTTCCATTGCTCTTTTTATTATATGTATATATTTTTCGTATATCTATATACATTAATTACAACTATTTAAGATGCCGAAAATAACAGATACATAGATGAAGATTATCAATTCTTTGGTTTTGTTACTTTCATCTTTTAATTCATTCAATTCATTGGTGTTTATTTGCCAATCAAAAACCAAGGGTCAAGGTAACCGTGACTTCTACATATTTTTCGGATAAATGCTAAAAAACCATATAATTTTTTGATTTTTATCAAATAGTTTTTACTTTATGAAAACTGGATGGCGATTCTACGTAAGACGTAAAAACTAGAGAAATGACGGAATATTTTAAACAGTTTTTATTCCTAAACATAGTCGGATTTCGGAGATAATCCGACTATGTTTAGGAATATCCTAAACGTATAATTGTTCACGTTACTACAATCAAAGGTAATAAGACAGTACTTCAGTAATAACATAACTCGTTTGTTTAAAACTAGGGCTCAAATGCCTAGCTCGGAACATTCTCCCGTGACCGACGGCCTCAACCTGCCCACTGTTAGTCAGAAATCAGATTGTTTCCCAGTAATAATGAATAATGCGTTTCAACGAGAACAAATACTTAACGTGTGACTCATGCGCTTTCTATTTTATAGCAAGTGAAGACTATTTTTTTAAACAAATCCATCCTTGTATAATATTTCATTTTTGTATATATAAGTACGTTCTCAGTTTTTAAAATAATCTAGGACTCTTCAAATACAATATGATACAGGTTTGAGATGTCTTGTCTCTTCATTTTGACATTTTAAAATCGTAAGAGTTTGTACCACATATTAGGATAAGAAATGGTTTATAATCCATCAAACATTCAACTAAAATAAATATGATCTTTCGGAAATTTTGACAAAGAAGTCGGTGTACCTGGGTACGTACAGTGCGACCAGAAGGATGGTAGAGACAGCAAGCCATGAAACTACCGCGACCTCTTGAAATGCTATGAAATCGAGGTATTTATAATTTTGCGTTTCGTCTCATGAGTGAGGTGCAGGCTTTATCCCCTTCCCATCCCTCACTTATCTTCTTTTTCTTATTCTCTTCCTTTCTTTCCTAGAAAAAGGTTGCCAACGCATCAGGTACCTTAGTATTTTGCCTTCTTCTGACATAAAACACTAAACTGATTAATCCAGTCCAGGTTACACATATTGCTCAACATATGATGGTACCCCAGCGACGCCTCACAGTTCTCTAGTTAGTAGAAAAATATTAAAGACGTACAATATTGATGTCATCTTTAACTTAGGAGCATTTCTAAAGCAGATAGAAAGACCGTGAGAAGAAGTTTCCGAACGATCGTATCGAGGCAGCGAGGCGTGCCCGACAGACGACGCTCTAATTGGACGTAATTATATCGAAAGAAAAATCTCCGTCCAAATTGAATACTAATTCCTTTCATTAATTACTCCTCCACCGTCGCTGAGATTAAATTCGGGTGTTAGAATTTATTTTAAGAACTTCAAATTTCCTTTTTATCACTTCTTAGCAACAAAAATCTCCAAAACATTTTGATCATTTGAATTCTCACGAATCACGTTATTATCATTAAGAGTTATTAATTATCAAATAAGAATCGATGCTTCTTTTGCATAAATTTCTTGAATTATAATTTTTTAACTGATGAATTATGTAATATTTGACTAGAGCTCCGGCTTCACACGTGCACCAAAAGCATACACACAATTTTTTTCCTATTGTAATGTCGACATATTTCAACTAATTTACTAAAAACCTTAATGAATTATAAACCTAAGCCTTCCTCAAGAACCTCTTTCGAATCCGTCTATTGATGCACTGTATACGTTTGCTAGTTTTAAGTTTATCGCGTTCAGACAGACGCGGCGAGGGGACTTTATTTTATCATATGTGGGTGATGATATATTTCAGGCAATAGCCGACAATGAGCTGTCAAGTTCAAGCCATAGTCGAGGTCTTCTGCATCACGCCGGTGAGTATTTTATTTTTAAATTCTAAAGAAAAATAATCAGTCATGTTTCGATTTGTCAGTAAATATTAAAAAATTGGCACTGCAACACTTTTTTGGGATAATGTTTTACTGACTCATGGACTTCGGATGCGTAATCAATTTAAAAAATATATTCACCGTTAGTAATACTGTCTGCAGCAGTGGACTTAATATGGTGATAATGAACCTTTGTTTATACGGATACGTATTGGTACGTAACCTGTAGTTGTATTAGTGATGTCATTGTATGTTCTAATGAACTATTCCTCTCTCTTTGCAAGACTACGGACTACATGACTACGAAGACGGTCCACACCAAGTCTATGAATACCATATCCAGGACACGGCCGGTCACGGTCACCATGGATTCGACCACCATCCAGGCCCCATACACCACGGTCACGGTGAACATCACGGAGACTATCATGGCAATTACTACGATCATCATTCCCATGGTCATCACCACATTGGACATCATTATAAACACCACGATCATGTAAGCATAATTCGAAATTCATAATTCTAATTAATATGTTATTTTGAGGACGTCCTTAAATTGCTATATGGCTAGATCCAGCACTGTTGCACGAATGGATTGGTTGGACCGGCAAGTAAACTTCTGGCTTTTCGTCTGACGAAAGACTGGCATAACATCTCCTTCAGCAACTAAACTGATTATTTTGTATGTATGTGGTCATGCATGTATGCTTCACAGTGGTCACTTAGCATCAGATGAACTGCCTTACCACTTTCTTCCATAAAAACTACGTCATCACGACAGTAAATTTGAAATTTAAACAACGCGGGGACTTACCCTTAATAGTATAATGTCACATTTTTTTAAAGTTCAATATTAGCAACCGGTGCATGACGATTTCTAAATGTTAAATAGCTATTTCCTCCAACAACTAATTACCACACCTTGCCCAACAAACGCAGTCAATTACAATATGTTCGTAATTCTCACACACATATGCGAGCAAGTTAAAAAAATACATTTCCTATACCAGGGTTAACTCTTGACTTTACAAACTTGAATTTCTTTATAATGAACTAGCTGTTAGTACCAGGCGCCGCCCGGGTTAATTTAATTATTGTACGATAATAATTAAGTCTATAGCGTATGTTTCTTCTGGATAACGTGATCTCTAAAAGGATGAAAATGATTAAAAACGACTTAGTGTTTTCAAAGTTGACCGTTATAAACGAAAATCTTTCGTCTTTATAATAGTTAATAGTGCAGATTGGTAAAGAAATCGGCGTATAAAAGTTCTCAATAGTTAGTGTCTATAAAGTGTCCTTTTGGGCAGCTTAAAATGAGATGAAAATATGCAAATCTAAAAATAAAAGTTAATTTTTTTTTAAAATATATCTGAGACGAGGTAAATGAACTCACGGTTCAATGTTAAATGATCACAACTACTTATATACCGCAACAAGAAAAGACAATGTAAGGGGAACATGACGATGCCAGTATTTAAATGAAACTTCCCAAGTATAATCAATGCAGAAACAACTTACTCGATGGAATATTAATATATGTATTATTTCTAAACTATTACTATTAATTACGACTGTAATAACCGCAATCTTAGTCTAACGGGTCGAAGTCTTGTCAGAAAGAAGGCCATGTATTCGGTACGTTTGAACGTGGAACTTGGCCATCCAAAGATAATTTATGGTGTACTATGATAGTTTTTTTCGAAAATTATAATTATGTTTTTCGCCATTGTATTATATTTGTGCAACCATGAAAAAAAATATTTTACTTTGATCAATATAAATTGCGTGGAATATATTACTTTATTATATGTTACGTATAAGTGGCCAACAAATGTTATAATTTGACACACATTCTTAATTCGCAAAATAGCTGGCGGTAGGTCTTATATTATTAACATTTTTGAAAAATAACAGTAATTTACGATAGTTAACAACAAATTAATGAAGGGGCACAATCCTGCAAAATAAAAGATTCGTGCGACACTCGAGATCGGCCACACAGGTGTTAGTGTAAACAATACAATCTCACATAACCCTGACCCAGAAAGCTTACTTAAGATACCCGATCTTTTGAAGACTTCCCCTCGATACCAAAAAAAAGTTAACTAAACTAAGTCGTACGATTTCTTCCAGGCTTTGGCAGCTAAAACACTGCTATGGCCAATAGCGGGGATAGCTCTTCTTGGGGCAGCAGCAGCCCTGGTCACCAACCCGGTACTGCTTCAATTGGGTGTGGTCTCCGGACGCCGCAAGAGACGTGACACTGAAGAAATAACAGGTCCAGATGTAGACTTCAACGAATGGTCGACTAAACCAGAGACAACAGAAAAATCAGAAGACCAGAAGAAAGATATTAAACGTCCTCCACTAAATAAATTACCAATGTTTAACAGAATTTACAAGCAATTTAGAAAAGAAAGATTTGAAAAAATCACTCCTACGAAAATGACATCCACGACCAAAGCCAATTTAGGTCTTAAAAGTAAATCGAAGGAAACCAAATATATTCGAATACCACTTAAAAACCCTTAAACGTAAAATTTGATATTTTCTATATTTTATTTTCCTATTTTAGGCTAAGAAGAGTCTTAAATAAAGATTGTTTTATAATAATAATGTAAAGGTACATTTATTTTAAACGACCGTTTGTTCATGAAATATTTGTAAGTAATTACAAACTTAGGGTAGATAATTACAATGTGTTATATCAAACTTACCACGAATTTATCGAACGCTTCGTAAGAGTCCTCTTGGCCACTGAACTCACTAAAATCATAACCAAAATTTCACAAAATATTCTATATCTTCACATTGACATCTGCACTTTCCGATCACAACACACAACAAATGAAACTGAACGACACAAACACGTGTTTATTTCATTACAAACAATCAATTGAACGTTGATATTGACAAAACAAACCGTAAACCGCGAATTGTTTTGTACGATACGTCACCAAAGAGGACATTCGGCAATCAAACGGCTGTTTACAAAAAGCGTGAAGTTGGAACGCAAAGGAGAACATCACTCGCCATACGGCTGGCCGAGCCGGCATTGAATGAAGTTGGTTAATGGTTACCTATTGACCTTTCCATGTGTGCGTAAACTCTTGCGCCGGAGCAGGGTGTTTAAAAACTTGCTACGATCCTGTATAAGTGTGCGTGAGCGTGTGTCGATCTTTTTGTTATTATGCATATTGCAGCGAGCTCTTATAGTGTGTGATAAATTATCAACATCAAATAAATAGTCTCGCTTCCATTCGATGGTTTAAAAAAGGAATAGATATGTACTAGAAAGAATAGTTCTAGATTTAAAAAAACATAAAAATACGTTTGTCCATATTTTTCCCACAAAAATATATATTTGGTGAAGTAATATTTTAAATTATTTACAAATTAAAAATTATGATTGTCTTAATATAAAAATAAAATGAGTAATTTTTAGTGACAAGCAATTCGAGTTAATTTTTTTTAAATAGTGACATCTATTGGTGCTAACATAAAGCGATAACTTTCCAAGATAGTCTTCCTACATTTCAATATTCTTGTTTGCAGCTAATACAGATAGTGCTTCACAGATGTCACTAAAATGTATGAAATTTATATTGAAAATTTTGATTCATTTTGTTTTTTCGTCATTCTTGCCATTAATTATTAGCATAATGTTTTTTATTTATATTTTTTTAATAAAATTAGAAAAAGTATAAGTCTTATTTCACCAATATTTTTTTAATATTAATGTATTTAATTTATATTAAAAATATTTGTAGCATGTTACTTTTAATATTCCCACTATTTAAGGTTCAAAAACCATATTTTTATACGTGTAGATACCGTGTAAATGTGGTACATCGGTATAGCGTATCGGCGATACCTTAAGATGCTTAATAAGCTTAAATTATTAAAATCAAATAGCATGCAAAGTTTTAAATATATATTAAAAAGCCTTTAAAAGATATATTAAAACAAAAATGTTAATCAAAATAAATTACAAAACATTTTTTGTACCTATACAATATATCAACGACATTTTTTTCATCTATTAACATTTTGTAGCCTTTTATATTTTATTTTATTTTTAGGGTATATATAATTTTGCAATCTAGTTGACAACTTTTCATGCTACGGCGTGGCAATATTATTTAAAAAATATTATGTTTAGTTGTGTAAAAATGCAGGATACATCATAAAATTACTTATGAAATGTGATATTCGTATCTTATTTTGAGGTATAGTTTTTACATTATTTCACAGCACAAACCGTCATTTTTTTTAATTACCAAAATGGAGATTTTTCACTCGTGCCGCGGGAAACGGACGTGGGTCTACTTTTGGGTCCCGGAGTTGGTATCTGGAGGTATGTTACAAATTTCATTAAAAATTGAGGTTAGGATTATGAGTCCGTCTATATTTTGTCCTCATATTGGCGGCGATGATCGCTTTGGCGTTCCCGCTGCTCGTTTGCACCCTTCTCATATTAAAAAAATATAACAACTTACCTTTTACAGCTCTATATATCTACCACTGGGACTAGATTGTACAAATATGATGATGATAAAGCCTGGCAAAGATAACTTACGTTTCTATTACATTCTGATGATAATAATCATAATACAAAATCGTGGGCCGCGACCAGAAGTTCTATTTAAATTGTTATATTGAAAAAAGAAAAGAAATATGCCATTAAAGCTGTTTAATTGTGCAATATAAAAAGGAGCATCACTGTCTTTGATTCGGCGTTCGGCTACATCTTGAATCCCAACTGAAATAAAAAAAGAAACAAAAATAAAATCTATATAGATAAAAATAAAGTGCTAGATGTATGATCGCGCAAAATTTTAGATCGGTTGCAACTATTTAGCTACTTTATTTTTGTTGTCTTTGTCATTGTTATGATAAATACTTTTTTTTTGTTAAAAAAAAACTACAAGCTACTTCTGGTAGAAGCATTTATGTTCTGGCCGTGTTTCCGTTGTGAAAATGTTAAAACTAATCATACAAGGCGCTCGGCCTAGTGGCTAATTTCATAAGGAAATATCCCAACGCCGTTAGTTTGTGGTTCAAAATATTAAGCGATTTTTAAGAACAAAAAATTGTTTACGTTATTTTAATTACATAAAATACATATGTGGTGAAGGCATACTGTATCTTTCAAAGGGTATAATGGAAAATCATATTAGAAGTATGAACAATTACCTTTTGTCCGTTTTCTGTAAAACATTTAAAGAAAAATGCCGCTCTGTCACAACCCTTGTCACCATCGCTAACTTCCATGTTGTTAACTGGAAAATTTATTGTTTTATTCATTTTTTAAAAAAATAATTAACAATAAATACATTAAAGTTAAGAGACCGTACAAAATATACAAAAGAAATAAAATATTTGTTGTCTAAATCTCATTTTAATAATTATCATTGTTTAAGGAAAGTAAGAGGTGGTAAGAGACTTTTATTTCCATTTTTAGTTATATATAGAGTTGAGACGGAATTCAGAGTTTGTGCAAATATATACGATGAAATGTATTTATTATAAAACTAATAAATTATAATAATTAATAGTTTTAAAAACAATAAATTATCACTAAATAAAGTGCCAATTGGTACTTAAATGTATACCTTTGTGGTGTTATTCTAAATCTTAAAATAAAATTTATTTTTAACTGAACAGGTCTAAAATATTGCAATGAAAATGTGTTTTAATCGGTTCTTGATGCGAGTGCACATTTTCAAGTCAATCGTACGTATAGGTTGGTGAAAAATATTATATAACTAAAGATTCCGTTACAAACATACAGACCAATAAAAGCGTTAAAAATGATTGCATACCACTACTACATATATCCGCTAGTTTCCTCCCATTTATTAATCTTTGTTCGTCGCCGTCTTTGGTTAATTCTGCCACTTTATAACCTTCTTCAACATCGTACATTCCTTTTTCGTTGAACTAAAAAAAAATCAAAAGTCTGTGCTTGCGCTAACATAAACACTTGATTTATCTGTACTAATATTATAAATAGGAAAGAGTTCATTGTTTATTTGTTTCGGATAAACTTAAAGTATTCAACCCATTTAAAAAAAATCATCAATGGAAAGCTCTTCTATCTTTTTTATTTATCTATCTACGCGAGCGAAGCGGGGGCGCATTGCTATTATGGCATATTATTAGAGGAAGTTTATACATGTCACACCAGTACTATTGCACTTGGATCTCAATTAAACTTACCTAGATTTGAATTATACATGTGACGGTACTTACAGTTTTAATTTTCTTGTAAGCACAAGCGAGGAGACATTTCGTTTGTTGTTTTTTGGGCACTTTAAGCGCCTGGAGTTGAAGCAGTTCCATCATGTCCACGGGAAACTCTTTAGTGCATCTCAACACTACTTTTGTGAATTCAGCTTTAGCCTCGACATCATTTAAACCCTAAAATATAGATTAAACCAATAATCCTTTAATTGAGCTGATTAAAAGAAAATAATCACGAGGTTTCCCAAAAACCATAAGCACTTCTACACTACATAGAATATTTTAAAATGTTGACTTTATTTTTTAACATTTTGCACGAGACCGGCTAATTCAATTTTTCAAGTTTGACTATTGCTTCAATATAATAGATTGTGAGGGTTATATATTAATATAAAAATGTAATTATAAAACAGTACTCACATTAACAAAATGACAAAATAATAGCGTCAGGACTAAACAAAATATTTTTGAATTTATCATTCTTAGTCGATATTCTTAATCGAGATAGAATAATTTTTATGACGGCTTTTGATGCGATTGATTCTTTAAAGATGGTTCAAATAGCTTGTGGGTATTAAATATTTTATTTCATTTAGTTTCCAGCCCCGACTACCACGGCGTGTGAAACATTCTAAAATAACTTGGTCGAATTAAGTATTGATGATGTTAATCACCTATACACGTCCCTGCGTGCGCAACATTTGAATAACATAATTGCATTTTCTGATATAAATCTATTAAATGAGTAGGTCGCAATTTGCATGCAGTAAAAGCCATGTATTTCATAAGATACGCGCTGTTTAAGACGGTAATAGGCCAATAACGAATTAAGTGTCGTATTATTTTTTTAATAATAACTACGTCAAATTAAAGAAATATTGTTGTAACTACGAATATTGTACATACAATATTTATTTATGATTTTGATTATTTAGATTTTTCAATTCAAATTTGGCTTTGGAAAATCAATTTCTGCATTTTAACACATTCACTGCTTACGAAATAAATAAAAAATAATAGCCGTAAACCAAATTTTTTTAAGGCGAATTTTAATTAAGTATATATGAATGTTTGAAAATATAGATGAATGTATATTGTTATTATTATTATTTTAATAAAAAAAACATAACCTACAATGCTGTGTGCCGACCACTCGGATACGAAAAATGTTTTTTTTTTTAATGAACGGTCCGATCGGACCCGCGCGGTGAGCACCGGATGTGTTAAAAATAATATTCGGACATTTCCACGTCAATTTGATTGATAAAAATGTATTCAAATACAATGTACAATCAAGTCAATTGACTTGATATACTAAAATTGAAGAGATCAAATGCTTATTGCGCTATATAGAATTTAATAACTGTATAGAAGAGTATAATTTTACAAATACATCTATTGTATGCTTTTAGTGGAAGAAAGTTTCAAAAGTGCAAGCGGTTCACCTGATGTTAAATAAGTGGTGGTCAGCCATAGGCAATGAGTGGCAACGTAACATGTGGCAGATATTTAGCCAACCCTTATGGACGACAAAGGACGGGGATAGGTAATAAAAAAAAGAGGGGGAAAGGAGGGAATGGGTAGGGGAGAGGAATAAGATCCCCTTCGGCACTTCTTTGACGAAGTAAAATCCCCGTGATCCCTTTTAGTCCGCAGAGGTGGTAACCGGTGACCGGGGTAGTGGTTGCCTCTTGTACTGAATCTCGCATATAGAGGGAAAGCCTCGAGGCTCGTACCTGTACTACTGCATACAATAGTTGTAGACGAATTCATATATAGGTCCGGCACGTGGCGTCGCCTGTCGAAACGCTGGTGCAAAAAATACATATCTCTAGTTCAAGCCTGTCTTCTGTAAGGTCGTGGTATTTCACCGGACGAGACGGCGCATTTCTGCAATGGCTGTTACCGCTGTGGAGCTCTACCAGCAGTTCTAGAAGCATTTTAAGGAAATATATGGGTCCGGTATGGACATAGTTGTTACTAGCCTGAATGTGAAAATAATAAATAAGAGAATATTAAATTTTCACATTATTTATTTATGTTACAGTTAAACACACATTTTATTATCTATGTTTATAAATGCGACTATTTATCTTGACTCGATGTTTATCTGCGGTTTTTGTTTCAAAATTTTATGTCGAACTGAAAATAAAAATTAAGATAAGAAGAAAATTAAAATAAGAAGATCGTATGGCTTACACGTAGGTATTATAAAGGTGAAAAATGAGGTCAGGTTTTTGTTTCACGTCTTCAATAATTAATTAACAAATTGATGTACATTGTTTGTTGGTGGAATTATTATTGTACAGTTACGACACCGTTAGGATTCTTTCCTTGGAGTAATCTGGAGCATAAAGTCTATGTCAACAAGCCAACCACCCACCATCCAGCAACCTAAAGACAAGATTTCACGGCGCATTGTTACGATATTTTGGTACTCGGAACAACGCGTCACGCTTGATTGTTATGGATGAAGTAACATATTTCATTAAATAAACCTTAATGTTTGTTCATACTGTTTTAATTAACGTTTAACATCGATCCACCTTATTGTAACACCCCATATAAACTTCATATGTTAAAATAAGTAATTTCAAATACAAACCTCGTCCGCTTTGTCAACGCTACAGCGGAACATTAGTGCAGCTCTGTCACACCCTTTAGTTCCATCGGCAACTGCTTCATTATTCACTGAAATATCCAATAAAAAAAAATTTAATCGCAAGATCCCCGACCTTGATGAAATCGTCTAGAGTAGGTATTGGTAAAAATCTCAGGGCACCTTTGGACACCGAAAAAAACTAGTTCGAGGCCGACGAATTCATGTTTAACTGTTAGTTTTAACTTTAGACCTCAAGTTTATCTTTAGAGACATACTGAAATATTAACATTATAAGCAATAAATAATAATTATACCGCTACTACACGCGGTGGTAAAATTCATCGCTTTCTTCATAGTGTCTGCGTCGTCGGCTAAATATTTATGTATAATTTCTTGAGTACCTTCTACAGACATTCTGCCTTCTTCATCCATCTGCAAAATATGATAACATCACGTTGTAATCATGTTAAAAAGACTCTTAATGACAATGTTACCTTCTTTACCTATTAGTGAAAACATTGTCACGATTTACAATATTACATTAAAGTTATTGAGACAGATTGAACGCACAATAAAAAAATACCTATGAGTAATTTCAAAATTATGTACATATGAAATTTTTCGACAGTTCCACTAAAAACACAAATTGCATTCATTTCCTTTCGACTTAGAAATTTCTTAAATTTTGAATAACTTAGAAATTCTTGTTTATTATTTCTTTACGTACCTGTTTGTAGCACTTAAATTATATCGATAAATAATTAAAAAAAAGCAAAATAACGAAGAAAATTAGAATAACTGACTTTCTAAAAAGGTATATATGTACTAGGCATGGTAACATATGTGAAACTTGAACAAATACGTGTTTCCAAAATATATTTCCGGTTAGCAAGACAAATTGCTCTGTGGCCACTGTTCAAACCACGGACCGTGTAATTTACGGACTCATCAAAACTGACCTTGCGCTTGTACATTGTGTTGTAAAATTTTCCTAATCTCTGTCAGATATCTATATTTTACAACAATCATTATAAAATAATATATAACATTTGCCAATAAGCATACCCCAGCTTATTTACACGTGAACATGCTGTTAAAAATATAATTTTAATATCGTTTAATTATCTTTTAATCATAATATTTTTTTATTTTTAATATAGAACATTTGGTGTCAACAACACATGGTGTCTGTCGATGCTTGCATTTTAATTTTCAACTTTTTACACGTTTATCGCTTGAAACTGTTGAGATGATTCTGCCACTCAGCCTCCAGCCAGAGCACTCGCAGATCGAGCCAAAAGGCGGCCAGCAGGGCGCCTTCAGTGCAATTGTAGAGCAGATAGACGGCCAGTGTGAGGTAGATCGATGACAATTGATCCTCTTCCTTCTCTTCTTTGGTGGCATCAATTTTTAATGATATTAATGCGAGTGAAAGGAGGCAGTAGACGATGCAGGGCACAAGGTGCAACAAAAAATACAGGCTGACAACGGGCATGCTCTCCCTAAGAG
>DWTW01000243.1:0-18285 GCA_018246275.1 Papilio slateri
GTATTATACATTTCATTCAATCAGAATTTAATTATAATATTACTTATTCCAGATGTAAAGTTTTTGAAACGTATCATAATTTAAATAATACACAATGAATACTTATTTGTCTTTTTTTACTATTGTTTGTTTTTGCTATGAATTTCATTCAAAAAACATAAAATTGGTAAAAGAGAAGAAGTTCGATGGCGGCGACTCCTATTTGTAATTTGAACATAAATGTAGATGCATATCTCGTGGGCGTTGCCAAACGGTCCTTCACCTAGACTCAGATATAAAAGAATTTAGCATTCACCTGTGACAGTCTCCAACAGAAATCTCACTTAATACTCCGCCGGAAATTATTACTTTGAGCTTATTTTAATTAATGTAAGAACAAAATTCAATTTTCACATTACAAAGGCAGATTTATACGCGCTTTAAGGAAAACACCTTTCAATGGCCTATTAATTTCACGGCTCGAGGACGACCATTGTATCAGCTTACACAAAGAAAAATAAATTATACGGACACCATTATAAAAGAATAAAGATCTTACAAATTGATCAAATAATAAACTTAACTAATGAACAATAAAAATGCGTTAACAACAAACAAACACGCAGTCATATGCTGGCATAGTTACAGTTACAATAATGACAGCGAAACAATAACTTTCACTGACTAATATAAGATAGAGATATACAGATTTATTGGTAACTAGCGGCCCGCCCCGGCTTCGCGCGGGTATTTAACAAAAAAATCAAAAATTCATACGGATCCCTAACTTTTTTGAAAATATTCTATCGCCTATGTTCATCAGATTATCTCTGATGAACATAGGCGATAGAATATTTTAGATAATGTAGGATTCTAATGGTGAAAGAATTTTTGAAATAGGTCCAGTAGTTTCAGGGCCTATTCATTTCAAACAATCAAATCTTTCTTTATAATATTAGTTTAGATTAGATAATTACAGGTCAAGGAACAAACACATTATAAATTAAAAAGTTAACAGAATCTAGATCGATCTACAACAATTTTTCAATAAATTGAACTGCACAAAATGAAAACTTTTAAATAACTAAAAAATAATGATTTTCTTAATTAAAAAAATCTCGACACTATAAAAAGCCTTGTGGATAGCCAAGACTTTAATTTAATTTTAAAGCACGTAATGGTGGTAGGTGTGACGTGGTCCGACAGTCGGTTGTAGACGGCGGGCCCCGTGACGTGCGTCGTCTTCTCGCTCCTCGCCAGTCTGTGCGCCGCCAGAGCCAGCTTATCCGCAATCGAGTCGCGATCCTACTGCTGCCGGTTCCTTTACGCGTTTTGAAATCAGAAAGCGTTTGTCTCGTGGAAAGCGCCACCTGGAATATAACTAACGACGGTAATGATAAAATTTTGTGCGTATTAAATAGTGATTTAGCTCAGGCCGCGGTACTCTAGCTATTGCTCTAACTACGCGTTTTTGCATACGGAATGCCGGCCTCTGTCGGCCGCCCGCCCCCCTTAGTTCGGCGCCGTACTGGTTCTAGATAGTTCATTATTGTGTCTTTCCCACAATACATGCAAAATCTATCTGCCATATGGTCTACAGCAGTGTTTCCCAACCTTTTTTATGCCATGCCCACCTTAACATGTCTAAATTTTTTATGCCCCCCATAAATAATTTTCAACATTAAAAAAAGATTTGTTCACTTGACCTTCGACTTTGCTTACTTGACGACTCTAATCACCCAGTTTATATTTTGGTAACGTCAAACGAAATTATACCTAATAATTATTTACAGCATTTTTTAAGAATTTGCTTTTTTGTTAAATTTGGCACCGGTATTGCATTTAAATAGCCCGGAGCGAAAGGGTTAAAGTCGTGTCGAGTCTATTTTTGAATTGCCCCCCTTAAATATCAAATTGCCGCTCTTGCCGGTGTTTCTCAACGTGCGCCATGGGCCGATCATCGTTGGCAAACACCGATCTACAGTCTGTACTATATACATAGACTATACAGCATTGATTTAAAAGTTAAAGGCGATAGTATCATCTATTTCTACACTAACCGCTTTAAATTTGAGTAAAGGTGCTCTAACCTAAGTAACCTAACTTAACACCACAAAAGGGATCTTCCGATTTTTGCTTCACATCAAACTAATTTTAAACACACTAATATAGTAATAACTAAAATACATGAAATAACTAAAAAAATACTCCTAATTCCAATTGATCACTGCGCATGTGGAACAAGAACCCCTCCCTCTTCCACCCGCTTGAAGCGTGCGTCCGGCGGCGACGTGTCGCCTCGCATCAGTTGGCGGCAGGCGCGGGCACTGGTCGGGTGCCCTCGTCTGCTTCCAACACTAAAAACATATAATTATTATAAAAAAACTATCTATATCAAATATTTACTTTTAGAAATAAATTAATAAGCACTCAAGCCCGCAACCCAGAGAGATAGGCAGAAATTACGGATTTTCATTGGGTAAGATCCTGACACACCTCTCCTGCTTCTCCTACTCTACATCATACATCTACGCATGTCGTCGGTTATGGGTACTGTTAATACCACCGTCTTTTAGTATGTCTTCAATCTGGTCGGAATAAAATATATTAAGTACTAGCTGTTACCCGCGGTTTCGCCTGCATTCATTTTTATCTTCCTCGCTTGAAGTAGATAATATGAATATAGTATAAATGTATTTATACTAATGTATATTCAAAAATAAACATATAACATTATTATGGCAATTGATATTAGGTTATATTTACTATCTAATCTGATAAATCCGTCCGAACGAAATCTTATATTCATTAAATAAAACCCGCACACGTGGCAAGTTATTCTATTACCGAAAGCGACCGCATTCCGACCGTTATCATATTTCGGTCGGTGTGTACAACAAAAGACGATTTTTAATTCAGTGTAGCGCCGTCTATAGGAAAATGGATACATTTCATTGATCCACGCTTCGCATCGCACTCCTCACACGTCCTACTTCCTGAACGGTATTAAATTAACGTTTATGCTCGGCTCCAAATGTGTGATGTGACCTTCCTGAATACAGACAAATGCAAAAAGGCTTTTTAAATCCGATTCCTACTTCGTGAGATATTTTTATTTGCCATCTTTTACTCCCCCCTCTTAAACCCTCAAAAATATATAATTTTTTGGTGGATACCAACTCGCCTCAGAAACACGTGTGTAAAACTTCAATACTGTATCACTAATAGTTTGGGTTAATTGTTGCCTGCTTCGCACGTATTCGTTTCGTATTTTCCTACAATCCAATCAAAGCGCCATAGTCGGAGTGATGTTAAGCTAAAGACATTTATAAAATACGATTACATTATTATATATTATATATTGATCGATCGATCGACCAGCTTACACTAGGTAAAATAATATTTAAATATTTAAGTATTATTTTACCTAGTTAACATTGTGCTATCTAGACAGATAATATAATGTTATCCTGGATATTTTAGCATACCAAAACAATTATTCCGCTCATCCCGTTTGCCTTCGTCAACTCGTCTAAACTAATATTATTAAGAGGAAAGATTTGATTGTTTGTTTGTATTAAATAGGCCCTGAAACTACTGGACCGATTTGAAAAATTATTTCACCATTAGATTACATTATCCCTGACGAACATAGGCGATAAAATATTTTCAAAAAGTTAGGGATCTGTATGAAATCTTCGATAATGAAAAAAATAGTCATAAGGCGTACGCTGCGGAAATTATTGACATTTGAGCAAAGTGACTCACTACAACTTTATAGAGGACATCAATATCTACAAAAAGTCCACGTTACTATGTGTCTAACTATTACAGTTATGTCGCAATAACTATACTTTTCTATGTTAAAACTAGTGGCCCGCCTTTGCTTCATTTTTGTTAAATACCCGTGTGAAATCTCGAAAACTTCTTTGCTTTCTTCAAATCGTATCTATTTAATATTTATACATTAATACTTGGCGATAATAAAGTACCTAATGTTTAAATGTAGATACTGATTTAAAAACAGTCGCAAAGTAGTATATTATAGCATTTCTAGTGACGAGAGAGTTTCTAAAGGACATATCTACGCACTACATTCTTCTCCGTAAAATACGACATAAAACAGTAGCGAGTGTTATCTAAAGTTAATTTAAGAGATCCTGCTCCCCCAGGTTAATTATCCATAGATATAATTTGTCATCCAACCAAAGACTAAATCGTTATTCGTATTCCAAATAATATCAATTCAGTAAAGTAAATAACGCGATAATCTCAATAGAGAAAATATATCCGAAGTAATTAACGGATAAATGACAAACGGAGATTCCAAGGAGAGGCTTTTATTATAATTGTGAACGTCTAAGGTTTAAGCTGCTTTAAGCAATGCCAATTTACTTAAAACGACGAGCCGGGATATTGGAGTAAAAACACTAAGCTCTGCAAAATCCTTATTGTATACTTAAGGGCATTTGTGGAAATTATTTATAGATAAATATAATTTAATTTAAACAAGCAATAGGATTTTATCAAATTAAATATATCATCGTCTACATTCCAACCTGTACGGTAACAAAATTTGTTTGCATAAAGCTACTATTTAATCGCTGTATTTACACATTTTTAGAAGACGTCCCTTCTTGTTTTTGGACTCTTTCGTCATTATTTTTGGAACCTTTATTAATTTCGTGCTTTACGACGCATCTTATTTCTACTTATGTCATCTCCACACGAAAAATCATTATGCAAATCCGGAAAAATAAAAGCAAGCCCAAGTTGTCAAAACAGAAGACTATGAGGAACAGTGTGCAATTTACTCAGTTAGTATTACCACCGCTTTGTTCCGAACAGATGTTCGCAAAAATAAACTAAAAATTGGTATGCCAAAGCCGAGTGCTTTTAGTGTTAATTGAATTCTCCGGACTAGGCTCGCGGTTGGCGAGGCAAAACGGCTTTACCGTGAAAATAGAGGTTATTTGCATAGTTTCTGCCAATTGTATTTTTCGTGGCGCTTAAAAAGATTAAGAAGTGTAGGGCGTACGACCTCCAGGTACACCGAAAGCTCAGTGAGTACGTGTTGTAATGGCAAAAAAAAGTATTGCAATTATATTAATTTTAAACATGAAACGAAATATTTACGAGTGCCCTGTAGCATAGAGCTGAGCGACGGGGTACTCATAAATTGAGTCTTAATACTTCTATGTACTTTGTCGAACATCACTACGCACGCACGCATGCTTCATTGCCCCCTCCCGTTCGCCGCGAGGATCCTGTTCCTGTGGCGTCGCCGCCGCCTCGAGTCACGACTCCCGTCAGTTGGCGGCAGGCGCGGGCACTGATCGGTTGCCCTCGTCTGCTTCCAACACTAAATAAGCTTGTAAAATTTAAATACTGTAAATATTAAAATATGCGAGTCTATATTTCTTGTGTTTATATTTAAAAGTGGTGTATTTTGTTGATGCAAAACATAAATTGAACTGTGAGAAGATGGAAATTGTTTTTTTTTTTTACAAAATAGAGCAACTATCAGTATTCAATGAAATTATTATTTGGGTTTATGTATCTGTGTATTCGCTCTCTCCTTTCTAACCACACGTTATTATTTCATATAAAAGGTAAATTATCCCAGAAATTTAGTCATGCCGTGGCCCATCTACTATATCAATGCTAACTTTCCAGACTACTCTGCCGTCTACCCTTAGCTAAAAAGGGCGGGAGCTTATTTGATCGACATCTATAATACATACATTCTCTGGGAATAAGATCCCACAATCTCATAAATTTGACATAAGGCCCCAATCGAAATATATTTTAATTATCAAATGATAACTGGAAATAAAAAGAATTTTTTATTTCCAAGAAATTCATATAAAACTATATTCAATATCCACCATTTTCATAATCATAAAGCTTTTATAGAGTCGTCAGCAGTCAAAAGATTTTTTAATGAATAATGGTTTGTAACCATTATTCATTTTCTGTCATTAAAACGATAAAAGATTTTGAAACTTGGAAATCTCGAGTGATTAGGTTGTTAGGCGTTCAAAATTTATTTTCTTTGTAATTCGGATAATATTTTATAGACAATGAAAATACTCGCTACTTAGGCACAAGATTCGCCACACAAACCAGGTCTTTGCCTCTCCCGTACAGCGGACTCCCGCAAAGTCAACTAGATCGTCAGTCCATCTTGAGCTAGGCCTGTACGCTGTCCTGTTCGGTTGTCCGAGTGGGCGGAGAGATGTACTCCGACGCGGCGCGTCCTCGGGTGGTGGATAGATGGAGAGGGATGCTCCGGCTCCTAGCTGGAGTAGGGCGAAAGCCCCGCGAACCAAACACTGGGGCAGAATGGGTAGGCCGATCCGGTCATTGGAAGTGGGCCAGTGGTCTGCGGGGACTGAGGGAGTGCTATCCCTCGTCCCCGCAGTCTAGGGGTTTCCCCCATTGCAGCTGGTGCGACGGGGTCGCGGACGAAATCGAAAACGTGCCCATGGCCCCGCCACCATGCGTAGGAGGAAGAGAGAGAGTTTAGTGGGTATGCTCCCTATCGGGGAGAGAATCCCACAGTCGTCCGCGTGTCGTCTAGCCGAACGCACATGCATCATTATTACGAAACCCCCGCGGACTAAGTTAAGTGCATGTATTCATTGGTGTAACGGGGAATAATAACCATAATGCAGTGTGGACAGTGCAATGTTTTTAATGACGGTGTTAAATGCGGAGTGTGTAAAAACCAGCCATTATTTGGCTGCGCCAGCATTAGTGAAGCGGGATATAGAAAGCTGAGGACTGACCGTAGGGCCGCCGGGAAGTGTTCCCATTGCCGAAGCCTTCCCTCCGCCTCGTCGGCACCTACTTGGGCCGCATCACCACCAAATTCTGAAGTCGGGGTTGCCTCAACTGAAATAGTCTTGCAAGAGATAAGAGATTTGAAAGCGCAATTCAAATTTATCCATTCACTCGCTGAAGATGTTAAATCCATCAAGAAGGATGTTACCGAATTAAAGATGTCGTCCGACTTTAATCACGAAAAAATATTGACCTGTGAATTTAAGATCACCGATGTCGAACGTAAAGTCCCCGAATTTAAATCATTTAAAGCGTCTGTTGACTCGGCCCAATTAGAAATTTCGATTTTGAAAAAGGAGTTGGCTTCTAAGGAGCAATGGTCTAGACTTAGCAACGTGGAGATTAAGGGAGTGCCCGTAAAAAAGGACGAGAACCTTTTTACGATAGTGGAAGGAATAGGGAGAAAAATTGGCTATTCGATTCCAAAATCTCTAATTAATTATATTACAAGGGTCCTATTCTGGGAATGACAAATCTATCATAGTCGACTTTGTCAACCGATATATCAAGGAGGAATTCGAGCCGCGGCACGAGCCAAGCGAACACTGAAGGCTGAGGACATCGGGTATTCAGGAGGCAAACGGCGACTATTTGTGAACGATCATCTAAAATCTCACTTCAAGGCCCTGTTAACTAAAACTAAGCATCTGTGTAAAGAAAAGGGTTATCGTTATGTTTGGTTCAAGTATTGTAAAATTCACGTCAGAAAGAACGATGTCAGTTCGGTTATGATTGTTTCTAAAGAGAGTGATTTAAACAAAATATTATAATCTGTTTTCATTGTTACGATTTGACTAGTCGGATTGATATTTGTCCGAACATATTTTTAATTACCAATATACATCACAATACTGTTGCTTCGCATACGTCGCCTGCTTTGCCGAAGTCCCGCCGTCATTTTTAATTTTATTTTTTCTGGACGAAATTTGTTATTTAATGGATTATTGTGTCTACCCCAAGTTAAAGATTAATTTTATTATAGTGCTTGCATTGCTTAGTCATATACCCAAGGAATCAAAAATATCGCGGTTTTTTGAGGGTACTTGTTCAACGTCGCTGGGTTCTGTCCGAGTCAACGGTTGCCCTGTCGTTACACTAATTGGTGCATACTTTGTAGCTAACAATAGCGCAGCTATTCCAAATGGTAATAACTGTTATGTTTATTTGCATCTTTTATATAATGTTATGAATCGTGTTAATGTTGCGCTCGGTTTAATTTCTTATATTCTTTTTTCATTGGGGATTAACATTTTAATCTTTTATATAACTATCGAATCAGTTTTACACCTGCATATAATTAGTATAATAGATTTTTATTTTATTGATTTTCTATATTACTCTGGAAAATTTCTATCGAAGTATTTCAGATGTAATTCTGGTTACAATTTGTGCTGGTTACTAATTTTTAATAGTAGTTTCTTTCTTACACAGTTATTATTCAACTTTAATTATTTATCGATATTCAATGGCTAATGTTAATGCACACGGTAGCGATAATACGTTAAGCATATACTATCACAATGCGCAGGGGCTTCGTACCAAAACATCCGATCCGGATTTCTTCCGTAGTACCCCCACATCTGCATACGATATAATTATTATAACTGAGGCATGGCTGCTGGATGGGATATCTAATTCTGAACTAGTAGATAACCGATACATGGTGTGGCGCCGCGACCGCGATTACGCGGCAAGGGGGCAGGTGTACGGGGGCGGCGTGCTCGTCGCCGCGCGCAGGGACCTACGCGTCAAACCTCAACCGGCATTTCACTCCAGTGCTGAAGATATTTGGCTCACGGTGATATTTCCTAGAAGCGATAATACCTGTATTAATTTACACATGTCTTGTATTTGTGTAACAAACAAGGAGGTTGTTGGTGTAACTACACAATTTCTCTGATCAGTTGTTAAATTTCTTTACGAAAGTGAACGATCTCCCCCCTAATTATCTTTCTGATAAATTTGTCATTGTGGGTGACTTCAATTTAAGCAACATTATATGGGTGCCCGCGTCCAGCTGTTGTGGATTCTGCTTTGAGCCAACCAATTGCAGTACGCACGATGAACATTTATTAGTGGATGAAATTAACACGAATAATTTGTGCCAATACAACGGTGTACGTAACAGTTATGGCAAAACACTGGACCTTGTGTTGTCCAATTGTAGTGTGGCCGTGTTTGACATGAGTGATGATCCGCTCGTGCCGGTAGATCCTTTTCATGGAGCTTTGGTATTGGAGGTTCAGTGTATTGAACCACACGTACTTAAAACTACCCAATTTACTAAGTTCCTATTTAACAAAGGTGACTATTTATCAATAAACAAAGAAATTGCGGAAGTCGATTGGCGAACTTTGTTTTCATCTAAATCTCTTAATGAATCTGTTGAATTTCTACCAAGTGTTTGAAAACTTGAGAACCCGATGCATACCGTCTAAAATAGTTAAACCTAAATCTTACCATGTTTGGTACTTACGTACATTGAAGCGCTCGATCAAAGAAAAATATAAATATCTACGTAAATTCAGGACTTATGGATATAGGACAATAGATCTGATGAAGAATCTTATAAAATTTTGCGCAAACGTGTTAAATATTTGGAAGGTGTGTGTTATAAAAATTACATATCTACTGTTGAAGAGTCAATAGAAAAAAAACCCGAAATATTTTTGGTCTTATGTAAAAAATAAATCAAAATCCCATTCTATCCCTAGTAGCCTTACTCTCAGAAATGAAACCTTCAGCAGTGGTCAATCTATTAGTAACGCATTTGCCACATACTTTCTTTCAAATTTTTTGCAATCGGGTACCCAATGTGCTCCATCAAATACTCCTTGCGTGGGTACTGAATCACTTGCGAATATCTCGAAAATAGAAATTAACGTAAAGCGTGTGCGCCAGCTGTTGAAGGCTCTCGATCCAAACAAATCTGCAGGACCTGATAATCTGCCTGCCTCTTTTCTCATTAACTGTGCTGACACAATCTCATTACCTTTAAGTTTATTATTCATTAAATCATTAACTGAATGCTCAGTCCCAGCTATTTGGAAACGGGCATTTATTACTCCTGTGCACAAGCATGGCTCGCGGACAGATATCTCAAACTATCGGCCGATATCGAAGTTATGTGTTATCTCTAAAATTTTAGAAAAGTTAGTATACGAGCAGGTCTATCCGATACTCAAGCATTGCTTCAGCCAATCCCAGCATGGCTTCCTTAAGGGCAAATCCGTCACCTCCAACCTAGTACTCCTCAACTCTTATTTGACCAAGTCAATGGATGAAGGCTACCAAGTGGACGTTGTGTATACAGATTATAGCAAGGCTTTTGATCGTATTGAACATCATCTCTGACTTAATAAACTTCGTTACATAGGCATCTATGGGGAATTACTTCGGTGGTTCTCCTCTTAAGTTGATAATCGCCCAGGCTGTTGTTATCAATAATTATATCTCTAACTGGGTCTCAATACCGAGCGGCGTGCCGCAGGGATCTTTCTTAGGGCCGTTGCGTTACGTTATTTTTGTTAATGACATTGAAAAGTGTTTCATATAGTCTCGCCTATTGGCCTTTGCCGATGATATGACATTTTTTACTACCATTAGGATACAGGCTGACTGAGATATTGCAAGAAGATCTTTTAAAACTATAGAGGTATTATATTATACAATTGACAAGCCCGATTTGAAATAATAAATTAAGCGAATTTAATTGTTTGTTAATTAAAAATAATCTGATTAATTGTGAACGCTTCCGAATCCGCATAGACAAGTAGAACTTTGACTTAATTCGTAGTATCGTTTATTTTAGATGGTAACGGGTACTTTGCTAAGCCAAGGCAAAGTCGTAATTTAAGAAGTACGACTTTTGACTAATGCTTAGCAACGGCTATTTATCTCGGCCGAAGAGAATCAGTTGT
Organism: Papilio slateri; assembly: GCA_018246275.1. Lineage (NCBI taxonomy): Eukaryota > Metazoa > Arthropoda > Insecta > Lepidoptera > Papilionidae > Papilio > Papilio slateri. The sequence goes on from DWTW01000243.1 coordinate 10,746, forward strand.
GCGCGACTTAGGGGTTTTTCATGATTCGAAACTAACATTTAATTTTCTTGGTGACAATATCATAGCAAAAGCTTCGAAGGCATTAGGTTTCATCAAGCGTTAAAATGATAACATTAAAATCTTGTATTGTACTCATGTTCGCAGCATACTTGAATACGCCTCGCGAATTCGGAATCCTTTCTACAACACCTACATATCACGCATTGAAAACATTCATCATAAAATTATCAGATATTTGTAGTATCGTACCCATGTCAAGTACCAGGCTAAAGACTACTTCTCGCCATGCAAGCACCACTACCTTTGAAACTCCGTCATGAAATTTCCGATATTGTATTTTTGTTTAGGATTTGTTCTAGTACTGTTGATTCCCCAGATCTATTGGCTGAAATATTATTTAGAGCACCATCGCTAAACCTTCGACTTCAAGGTATACTTTATATGCCAGCTTTACATATCGATTATAGTAAAAATACATTCATATGGCGTACAGGTAATAGCTTCAATAAGCATCACGAACTAGACTTGTTCAATACTTGTATCATTTCGACAAGGCCGGTCAGGAATTCTTTGTGTCGTAATTCTTGTTATGTTATATGTATATCAGTATTTTTTTCTCTTGTATTCTTAACAATTTGTATATTTTTTTTCCTTTTACGCCATAAACTGGTATATTTTCTAGTGGTGAGAAGCTAAAATAATATATAAATAGCTAAATTCTGTTATTTTTTTATTAAGATTTTTAAGTTTTGTTTACGGTTTTGGGTTTTCAAATTTCATAAAATAAAATAAAATAAATAAATTTTATTCATATACTCTCGCATGCTCGTCGGTTACAGGTACACATAATATTGTCCTTTTTAGTATGTGGTCACTAATGTGGTCTGTTTCAGTTAATCTGAGGTCTATGACATCCGTCACCCTCACTGCCAGTCACTTTCATAATCACATGTATAAATTTATAGATATTTTTAAACTTTCGTGGTTTTTACTAACATAAAGTTCATAAGTTCCGTTTGAAACACCAGGTGTCTACAAAATTAACTGCAGCTGCGGCAGCTCGTATATAGGACAAACCAGGCGCACCATCACCAGTCGCATAAAAGAACATATTCGAGCTGTTAAAAACAATAGAAAATAACAATAGAAATGGATTAATTCATTACTATTTAAAGGTTCTGGAATGTCAGTCACATAGTCGACGGCGCAGCGTAGGTCTTTAAAAGAAAATAACAAAGTCGAGAATTATGCCTGCCGTTATCACGTCATTTCCGGATATCCGGTATATCTATATATAGTTATATTGCGTGAAGGTTATAACCAAATATAAAGCAAAATTTATAGTAGTTTTGGAGACATTGAAAATATTAAGTAATAATACAACATTTAATAACATTCAATACCGTAACCTTTAATGGGTATATTTATATTATACTAGCAGACGCCTGCGACTTCGTTCGCGTGAATAACAAAAATCTTAAATGTCATGAATTTAATGATATCATTATAATATATTGCACCATTTAGGACTGTACCTGGACGACCAAGCTTCGCTCTGTGTTCTCACCTCTGCCATCTTACGATCGTGTTTTTTTCGGAAGATATATAGTATTCTAGTAATGCGCCACCTCGCAGAAGTTTAAGGTACCAGTAGGTTATCCATTGGCAACAATGGAAGTACAAAAGATGGCGTTAAAAAAATTAGTTCCTGTTTGTAAAAATTCACTTTTTTACTGGAAAGACTATAATCTATCCATCTATTATCTACGTTACGACTTTCATCGTAGCTTTTAACAGTTTTGTCTTAAAAAATTCTACTTAAAAAATCTACTAAGTGATTTACACTAGTAAAAGAAAAAACTTGAAATATCAGAAGCGAATTTCTTTTAAGTTCATCTTTACCGAAAAACGCAATTTATTGCAAAAAATCTTTTGTGTATGCACTTGCATTATCTATTATTAAAACTACTGGTACCTTAGCTTTTTTTAGATGGCGCTATACCACATTCTCAGATCAAATAAGGTTTCCGACAAAAGCTCGATTTTATAAAAACAAGACTGTGTCACCATCAGGGGGTGGATTTTTGAAAAAGAGCGTTCTAAATCAGAAATAAGTGGTCGTAATAAGCGATTTCAAACGATGCCTGCTAGTGCAAACTAACGGTGAGGTAAGACAAGTTAAATATATTCATTTGACAGATGTCGAAACGTAGGTTAGGATTTATTTTTTACTGGCAGAATCGAATGCGAGTGGTTAAAACCATTCTCTTTTAAATTTTTAATACCCGATCTCAAAAAAAGCATTTGTAATATAAATTAATCGTTTTTGCTAGTTTTCGAGTGAAAAAGTCAAGCGCTTCTTTTCAAAAATCTACCCCCTGAAATGCTGTCGACGTACAGTACGACGCAACGTAGGTAGTAACGTACTCCCAAAAAATAGAGCGACGATAATTACGGGACCTGAAGACAACGGAGGCGGAAGGACAGATTTTTATGGGAATCCAAGCAACATTATTTAAGTCTTATAAAAACAATAATAATGTTCGTTTCCGATTGTCAGAATGTGCTGAGCCCGGATGACGAGATCCACAGCTCGGAAGACGAGGCGGTGGCCTCGGACCTGGACATGCACGCACTCATCCTGGGCGGCCTGCACCAGGACCACGAGTGCCCCGTCAAGACCGCAGATGAAGTACCTATTGTTCACAATCATATTTATTATTATTAATACGATAAGTAAAAAGAGATTGTTGTCTTAAACCCTACTTAGGTTGAAAGAAATTAGAGCTTATATATTTAATAAATGTTTGTGAAAGTTGCAAAAACTGTTTTGTTTCAGGTGATCCAAGAGATCGACGACATGATGCAAGATACGCCATCGTCAGAGGGCGACATCCTGGAGTACAACGAGGCGCTGGAGAAGGGCAAGGAGGTGCTCAACTCGCCGCTCTACGAAGACAGTGAGTACAACGCATAATGTTCGCGGGCATATTCCTTCTTTAAAGGTTGACGTTGAGCATGGGCGGCGATGTTCGCTTAACATTAAGTGATCCGTTGCTCGCTTGTTCCCTAGTATCATAAAAATAATAACGTTACAAAGGTTCTAGTTAAAATCCGAATCACGTTTTAATAGAGGTTTATTAGGCCTCAAATGTTAAACTCAAGAAATCAAAAGAAAAAATATTTTTGGAACTAAAATAATTGTTTGATTTTTGTGTGATATAAATTTTATTTCTGCTCGGAATCGAACCTCGACCTGGGCATAATATAGCTATGTTCTTAATTCTAGAACATGGTATTGATGCCATATGCGTTACTCACCTAAATTTGTGATTAGATATTTAAGGCGACTATTATACACATAAATACTATGTTGTTTGAAACGAGTTGAAACATTACCTTATATGCAGGTCCATATACCTTATAACTTGTATAATGTATAATACTAAAGCAGCTTTAAGTCAAGTAAAAACTACAAACAAGTAAACCGTGCGATAACGGATCTGACCGCTACGTATCAGCTAATACTGGCTGTGTTGCTTTTAATGCAGAATTTAAAATCAATTAAATGTTTTCCATTAAATTTACCAAAATTAAGAATAAAACTATTACGATTATTTAAACCAATCGGGGTATATCGTGCAAAGTAATGTGTATGAAGTAAAACTATGAAGGCCTAATAGCCTAATGGTTAAGGTTACGGACTGCGAAACATGAAGTCGTGTGTTCGAATCCGCCATTCGACTATGAACCATGTCCTGGAAGCTTGAGCTTATTTGGAATGGTTAAAGCAAAGATTAATAAATTATTTTCCATAATCTACTAATATTTGAGTAGGGCAGCCCTCAAGTTGTGTTTTTTTCAAAGAGGTTTAAACTAAATGTACTCAGCACTCAACCAACTCAAAAACGTATTTTTTATTAAAATAATAAGTACAATAAACAGCTATATTAATAGTCATTAATCGTAAAGAGCACCCGTTTAAAGAACAATATGCAATTGGTACAAAATAGCACAATTAACATACGTATGCAAAAATATCCTGACAATGCTTCCTCCTTCTGCCCAAACGCTTACAATTTTTTATAGCATTTCTTTGTCCAATTACCCTTACTTCCAGAGTGTACCCGAGTTTTGGTTTAAAGTATCACGTTCAATATATTTCTCCTTGATTACATAACGGGCTCTGTTAAATTAAATAATTGGAATTGTTACTTGTTTGTTCTTAGAGTTTAGAAGCGAATATTATTGCAATTTCTCGACCGCAATCGTTGTCATATTTCAATCAATTAACGTAAACCTTCAATGAAATCCAAAACCATAATGAATTACTCCGTCTATTGATAAAAACAATAGAAACATCTTTGCAGTGGTTTTTAAGCTTGTCGCGACAGACAGACCGACGAAAGGAAGAGACAATGTAGTAATAGATTATACAACATTTTGATAAGGATGAAAAAACATAGGAAAAATGTAAAATCTATGGCTATAAAGAAAAAATATATTTTCAATATACTCAATATAAAGAGCTGACTGCATATTAAACACGTTATCATACGAATGGTCCGCATTTCGTGCAGTTCCGTACACCTCGCCGGCAACACTTCACGCCTTGTTTACATTTTTTGTTCATAGGCCATTCAACTCGAAACGTCCGATTTGCTCGATGTATCTATTGTAAACAAACTTTAATTTATCGATAAACTCGATATAATTTTTAAACTGTCATCCTGTGTATGGTTTCTTAAACATGCTATTGCGGTCTATATCAGACAGTTAAAAATACCTATTTTTTGTGTATGTGTCATCGGTTCTTAAATAAATTAATATAATCTGTTTAGATTATATTAATTTATAAATTATAATAATAAATTGTGTTCACAAAAACGTTTATCGTATTCCTCCAGAACTTCGTCAGCTATCGCTCGCCCAGCTGAACGAGATCTTCATGGAACTGGAGGTGTTGATCCGTGAGTTCTCGGAGACGCTGATCGCGGAACTGGCGCTGCGCGACGAGTTGGAGTACGAGAAGGAACTCAAGAACACGTTCATCTCGCTACTGCTGGCCGTGCAGAACAAGCGCCGGCAGTGCCACACTGACAAGAAGAGGCGCGCCGTCCCGCCGCGCTCGCCCAACCTCAACGCCAATAATCCAGCGCCTAAGGTTTGTGCAATATAAGTCAGTCATGCTTAATAACTCATCCAGTGTCGGCTCAGTTGACAAGACTTTTTTTCGTTCCTGCCCTTTTCCCACTTTATGTGGGGTCGGCACAGTACGACTGAAGTCCATACTGTAATAGGTTTTGGTTTATAGTTTTACAGCCGGCCGCCTGGATGACCCCAACCCTCCTCGAGCATAATATATATGAAATATTAGTAGATTATCGAAAAAAATTACCACTATTTTTGTAACACAAGTTTTAAACTTGGTCGGACATGGTTCACGACAATAGTTGAATGGCGGATTCGAACCCACGACCATGTTGTGCATGTAACCATTAGGCTATTGGCGCTTAAGAATAGGCCGACTAATTTATTAATTACAACCTACAATACACAAATCCCTAACGTATGAGATACCTAAACCACGTACCACAAGTTTATCACGTTTCGACAGATAGATGCGACGAGAGGTGTTTGTTATATATGTATAGATTATTGTTGTTGATGTAATTAAAATACAAAAATTTTATTTGTAGTACTTGACTACGGTGATACCCTTCACGCTGGAGAACGGGCCCCCGGACAACCAGTCGCTGCAGGTCCTCATCAAAAGTAAGTGGCTTCTCTTAGATAAATATTATTTACAAGACAATTCTTTCTTTGTACACCGCGACAAACAAATATGCAGCCCAATTTTTAAATAAACTCACCTAATTACATTTGCTGTAATCAGAAAGGGTTACGACAGCATCCGCAAAAACAACCTGTGAGCGAGGATGGTGCTTACGGCATCTAATTTGTTAAAATTATAGGTAACAGAAGCCTACGGGTAGCGGTCACTTAATATCAGGCGAACCGCTTCCTCGTTTGCCACCTTCTATAAGAAAAAAAAACTATAGAAGAATAAATTACCTATATTTCAGTTGTATATTCTTTCGGAGTCGTAGTCGCCCATGTTGTGCAAAAGCTGTTCTGCTGCAGTCGATTCTATCACTAGGCCATCTGTCACCAATATAGTCTAGGAATTGATAGTAAAAAAAATGGATAAATGATAAACATCATCACCAAGGTAAGACTTAGTTTGTTCTTGTCGATGAATTAATCTCCAGTCCTCGGCTTTGTGCTTCCTCTTGACTTTCTGATACGACGTTTAAGTCATTTTTTGGTCTTTTTTTACCTTGATAAAAGTAATTTAATCATATATTCTTATTGTTTCAGTATTAAAAGCAATAAATGAAGACAGCCCCACGGTGCCGACCCTGTTAACGGACTACATTCTGAAGGTGCTCTGTCCGACATAAGCTGCCAGACCACGCCGGTGACGTCATCGACGCTCGCATCTCACGTTAGCACATTCTGACTATAGACATTCACGAAATATCTCATTTCAATAATAATTAAGTATCGCAATACTAAATGCAATATTTACTCGTTTATAGAAAAAAAACGACTCTCACATCTTGTCTATGGATTCCGCAAAAGATTAAAATATTTATATTGTTTCCCATATTTGTATGGTGCTAACTTCAAAATTCTTTACGTTATTATAAATAAACCATAAATAAAATAACGTTATAACGGAGAAAACACATTAAAGAAATAAATATTTTTGTTGTAAAAATAAATGGGAAAGATTGTCTTGTTTGTATTTTTAACCGACTTCAAAAAGGAGGAGGTTCTTACAATTACTTCTTGAATAGATAATTCATAATTCACGGTACTTTTATAAAATGAACGCGCCCATTGCCATATTCAAAATAATGTTGTCATATTCCGCACCGTATTATCCCGATGATTGTCAATGATGCCGTTTATGTCGATATTGCCATAACTTCTGTTATTTTTATAGTTTATATTTTTTTTTTTACATTTTAAGTAAACATAAAATCTTTAATTACTTTTTGCATAAATGAACTGTGATATCGTATTATGGTAGTTTGTTAATTACGCCTTCATTTTAGGTTTATATTATTACATGTTTTCGTTGATAGAAGCAGTTATGTAATATTTATTTATTTAGAAAAGTAATTATATATTTTTACCCATTATATTTTTGTCGGTAATTTTGGCATTGTGTAATGTAAATAATAATTTGAAATAAAATAAAACCGGAATTGTCACTTCAGGGTTAAATTTTAGTGAAGTTTAATTCTTAGGGTAACACTGACGGGTGAGGTGTGTAAATAGTTTTATTGTCGGCTCTATAGTTGTAGAAAATTATTTCTATATTAGTTTTTTATTGCGACCTTGTTATATTTTATTATTTCTATGGTTCTGTATGATTCAGACCATAGATAATAAAAAATGTAACAATGCGCTACGAATGAAATCTTGTCATTTTTTAAAATGGGAACATCGAATGAAGTTAGTCTTTATG
>DWTW01000244.1:0-18283 GCA_018246275.1 Papilio slateri
AAAATCGACCAGCTCTTACTGCTAGAGCCATCTACTGACAAACAGCGAGAACTTAGTTGCGCACCTAATACATATACAACCTTATATATAACTCGCCTGCGAAATGCACTTTTTTAACGATTAATAACACTATCGATTTTCCTTAAGACCGTATTTCATCTTTTTCACTTTTCCTTAGGGGTTGAATTTCCTAACTCCTTTCTTTATGCTCGCCTATCTATATATATGCTTAATTATAGAGCATATATATATGCTCTATAATTAAGCCCGTTGTCTGCGGACTGTCGGTCGCTTGTAGTAAGAGTTCCAGCGTGGACAGATCAGCCTCAGTGAAGGTAGTTCAAATTTCAGCTTTCTATAAAGCTTACATCGTTGCTGTTACAAAAGTAATCGTCGTCATGTAGAGGCTCTTAGAGGCGTTATTAGTCATCTCAGGGACACCCATACAGAAGATCTTGAGCGAGGCCCGTGGTGTAAGAAAGCTAGTTTGCCGTTGGATACGGTATTTGCTTGTACCAGAAGTTAAAACGACTATTCAACTGAAAATGTGGCCGACTTGAATGCGTCGTCTGCTTCATTACCCGATTGAAACCTTTATTGACGAAGAGTTGACGAATATGTGTAACGTGTTCTTGTTGTAAGAAAAAAACTGGTAGGTCACTCTCCATAAACCGTGCTACGATCTTCAAGCGCAATTGTTGCAACTTGGGTGGTTTTTGCAACGAATATCCATATCCACGATCTTCTTTAAAGTGCTCCGAAAACGAACAGCTTTAATCTACTTTGACTCGAATGATCCGGATTGTGCAATCTTGTTTGGAATCAGCGCCCTGGTATAGATCTAATATTCCTCACAAACTGATGATGTCGTAGACTTGATTTTGCTGCTCTCCTCGGTTGAACCATTGAAAAGTTTCCTAAAATCATCTCTCGCGAGTCGCAAATGCGGTATCCAGCGGCAAACTAGATTTTATGCTTGGGACGGCTCGATCAGTGAAATACCACGACTTCATAGAAGACAGTCGTGAAGTAGAAGTAGTAATCTGCGTTTAGTCCGTAGAGTGAGGTTCCGGAGACCTAATTCTAGTCCTCTTTCCCTTTCCATTCTTTCATTCCTGTAATAAGGATGGGATGGGAGGGGAAAGTAGATTAGACGGGGAGAGGACTAGGAAAAGAACATCCTTTTTATTGTTTATGCCTTTCTCTGCCCATTAAAAGTAGGCAACGCATTTGCAACTCATTAGTTTGTAGCTCGAATGCCACCTTCGATAAAAAAAATAGTATTGGCCTTTTTTTATAGCACCTTACTTACATTTAGTATGTTACATTAACTGGTTACGTTTCATATAGACCATTCCAACGAGGCGGTCGTGCAGCACAATAGGCAGAATATTGACGTGTTTCGCATTATACAAAAGAGAACTTTTGTCTTGTCTCTTGTGCTTTGTTTAATAAATATACTATTCCGTTGAGTTGAGCAACACTCAACGTTAGTAAAATGTTATTAGAGAAAGTCCATATTTGGTATTTGGATTCCGAAGGTCCATAAAACGAATACAGGTGGCGCCTAAAACTGTTACCCATTAAAAATGCTGAGAGAGATCTCTATTACCTTATATACCAATGTACTCTGTGGCCTCGCTCCTAAGCGTTCGAAGCTCAAAGTAGGACCCGAGTGAAATGCGATCGATACGAAATAAACAATTAGGTAGTCTAATAAATTGATACAATTTCAATATCATAAACAATTATATAAAATATGTTAAAAGCGTCAATGTAAAAAATAAAGAGAACTGAATTCAAAAATTTTAGTAAAATTTAATGTTTTATTGACGTTAATTTTTAAGTTTGATATATAACGATTACAGATTGACGATGATAGATGTCGCTGAACTCTAATCTAAATTTGAGTTAATCGACATCTGTAAAAGTCTTACGACTAACTTTAACTTCTAAATCAAAATACTTCTAAATAAAGGATATTTCTACTAAAGTTGGTAGTATTTGTGCACGACCACAATTAGTGTAGTAGCGGTCCCGTATTACCATAGAATATGAAGATTGATACTTCTGAACGAGGCGGTCGTGCAGCACAATAGGCAGAGTATAGGCATATCTCACATTATTTCTCTTTTGTCGTGTTTTGTCGCAAATTGCGTTGGTGAAATCCCTTTGGTTAATGAATATACTATTCCGTTGAGTTGAGTAACACTCAACTTTGGTAAAATTTTATTAGTAAAAGTCCATATTTGAATATAAAAACCTATAAATAAAATCACACGCAATGTAGGTAGTAGATATAGATTTCCGTTGATTCCGAAAATATTAGGTCCATAAAACGAATACATGTGGCGCTTAACTGTTACCATTATAGATGCTGTGAGGTCTCTATTTCCTTATATAATGTGTCCAATGTACTCTGTGATGGACATAATGTTATAATAAGCTATGCAAGATAAAATATATTTGACTTTTAACGTACTTTAGAACAGTTGAAACACTGTTTATAGGAAAGTGCATTTGCGACTTTGGCACACCTTAAGCCATCGTTATCCGCTCTACACTTACTGTTGGCCTCAAATGATACACAATCATCACATTGCAAGTTAGTAAAGAAATATCAGTTTGACTTCTTATTTTCCGAACTGGACACCAGTTTTTATAAATTGGAATATAATAGAAATGACAAAACAATGATTATTTTAACTATATTTATTAAACTTATATTATTCCCTAGACATCAAAACGCAACCAAAACTAAAATAAAACAAGAAAACATCTACATACAGGAAGAAAGTATCACACATTGTGACGTAACACTATATACAATTATAATCTAAGTTTAATTTCTTTGAAACGTTAAAAAAGTCCATAGAAAGAAATAGAAAAGTATTTTTTTGTTGTTTAAATTTTTTCGAGAGATTCTCTTTACACATAGCGCTACAGAAAATTGCCTAAAATGTACTTATCTGCCGCCATGTTTCTAGGCAAAGAATAATTAAAGGATACACCTGCCATTTGTCAACTTCTATGTCATCCATAGACATTATGAATATTGTACTACCAAACGCTGAACATATTGTTTATGGTAAAAATGTTTTGTACACACTTTTGTTACAAGTTTTGTTTGACAATGAATTATACAAACCTTTTAAAATTATCACATACGAAACAATTTTTTTATGTAATATTATTTCATTACAATGTCATGTCTATATAAAATGATTATATTATATCGTACAAACCTTACGCTAACCCCTAAAGAACAGAAAGAAAAGAAACTTCTGAAATCACCTTACGTTTAATATCACAATTCGATTCAACAATCGATACACGCTATTTATCAACAAATAATTTTCGAGAATGAATCAATAACAAAACACAAATAATTCTAATTCATCAGCCTGTGATTATATGTCCGTTTGCAAACGATACGTTCACCGCGGGAGTGGCGCGGGGACAATACAACAGTGAGGAGCCGCGCATCCACACTAGTGCACATAGTTTCCATGTCCAACCGACCTCGTGCCCTTCGTGGTCCTTCAAGCCGGATAAACACATTTTTTTTTAATATTAATAAAATACTATTACAGATGGAATGGCATTTCCCGAAGCAGTAATTATACTTTGTGCTTAATAGCTTTATTAAAGAACTTTATTAGTCGACAGATGGAGCACTTGAATAATTAAAACTGTCTGTATAATAATGTGTGTACATATTAATAAAACCAGACAGAGAAGAGAATCAAACTCACAAACGTTTAAAAACTTAATGTTACTGATTCAATTGATTTTTATAAAAAATCACATCTAATATAATTTCTATGCCATACTGCTCCGCACAAGTGATCTATTCAAGTATTATAAAACTACGACACGTGTGAGCGCGCCCCGGCGATGACAACCAAATAATTTCGCAGATGTAACCGTAAAACGTAATAGTGAAATCTTATAACATTCTTGAAAATAAATCCTTTCGTTATTAGTTGTTCACGTTCCGTAATTTCATGATTACACCAATCTTATTCGATAACGCCAGGGGTGGTCAACCTTTATTTAAGCAAGAACTTTTTGACCATACTCGACGTGTTGGCCACCCCTGACGTACACAAACCACCTCGTGTTCAAAGTTATTACTATAATGATACATTTTCTAACATTTCACTTTGTTACCTTGTAAATATCAAACAAACATTTTTGTGGTTGGACCTTTTCGTAAATATAAAAAAAGTTTTCACGTCTTGTTAATCCTGTGAGGTTGAGTGAGATGGATCAATCGCTATACAACGAAAACGGTCAACAAAAAATAATCATTTTTCACCATGTTCCCACAGGATTTTGGAATATGAAACCGGGTACCGTAGCGTAACATCTGTTTGCGAACATATTTGATTTGAGTCGGAATTTTGTGACTTTGGAAGTTATCAGTAAACTTATGTATTTGAATAAAAGTTACTATTAGGTTTTTTTCGGTATTTTTAGTTCGTCTTATTATAATCGTCACCTAATGTTAGGTGCACGTGTATAAAAACAGGGAGCGCCCAGTGCCGCCAGGCCTCAATACCCAGGTATTATAAATAACATTTGAACAATACCTCTGGGGATAGTGATATTTTTTTATATTTAAATACATTCTTATGTACAGAAATGTTATATGTATTTGAAAACCTACCACCGTTATCAAATAATTTCATAAAATGTGTTATTTGCTTCTAAGTTTTAATTGAAGTTTTATTACTATTTGAATCTTCAATAGCAATTTTAATGTTTTTTTTTTCAGATTTTATTTCTTCAATATATACTTAAACCTAACTGATATACATTGGCTTGCGATATTATATTTTGAATCAATTTAATAATAAAAGAAATTATTTGCATTGTACAAAAAAACACCCAAAATAAAACTAAAATGTTTTCACATGATTGAGCAAAGCCCGGACAATTCGTTTCCTTTTTGAACCGGCGGTTGTCTACTGAACTGGACACCTTCGAGTTTCGATTTCAACCTGTACTCCAGTTCCGGTTCCTCGCCGGGGGGTAGCGGCTCGTCGTCGGCGCTGATCTCATCCAGCATCGGTTCCTGGGCGACGAAGGTCGGTATGGTCTTGGTGATGTTAATCCTGATGCCTCCGATGGGTAGTACTGCGGTCGGCGGTGCGTCCAGCTGTACGTTGCCGTCGATAGAGGATGTGACTGTGGTGTGTGCGGTCTCTATTGTTGTAGGTAGGCGTTCCTCTTCCACGGTTATTACTGGTTCATCGTCTGGAATTTTGAAAAATATGTTTTAACACATGATTTTGTAATAATTACCCCCATACGTAACACATCCACGTAGGGGGTGTGAAAACAATGGATATCCTCTCTTTACGGAGCCACAAGATCCCTAATTCAGATAAATAGTAGTAAAAAACAGAGTAAGTAGAAAATAAATGAATATATAATGGCCCTCACGCCCGTAATCCAGAGGGATAGGCAGTGATCACGGACTACCGTATGTCGCGATCCTGGCACACCTCTCTCGCTTCATCTACACACATCTACGCATAAATGCTCGTCGGTTACGGGTACTCCTTATGTCGCCTTTCTTTGGCACGATCATAAATCTGATCGATAAACTTCCCCTGGGACGTCCCCAGCCAACAACACCGCCACATACTTTTGCAAAAGATAGATTAGTTTTTATTAGTATATATCTTAAAATGTTTCTTTATACTGATCGAGCTATTTTTCTTACTGATATCACTACCTATAGAAAGGTCGATATCTTATTTGATACCCTGCTGGTTGCATCAGATGGCAGTGACCACTTGAGATCACTTATCTCAGTCCTTCACAAACAAAAATATAAAATACTATTGCCTACTAATCGGTGGCAGAGTACTAACCAGGGTCAACCGGTTCCTGCTTGACGCGCACTTGGCTGTAGTCCTGCTGGGCGGCCAGGTCACGCTCGCGCCGCGCCTCGCTCGTCTCGTCGTCCGTGTCCGCGTCCTCCAGCACCACCTGCTCCACCGGCTCCGCCTTCAGCACCACGTCGTCATCGGACTCGGATTCCGAGCCTTCTTCTATCTGTAATTGTATTTGGTGTTATATTTTAACTGATCATAGACATCAAGCTCGAAGGACCATTTTGTAATTTACTTTATAACTCTTGTAGGAGTGATGATTGGTGGTATCCCTATTTAATTCCATAGAGTAAAAAGATAAAAGTATGCATTTTTCATAAAAGTGATAAATAAATTATAACTATAATAAAAAATAATATATAGCTTTTTCAACGCACTTATTTATTCCTTTTCATATTTAGAAAAATAAGCAATCGAATGAATACCTCTAAGGGCTCAACGACAGAATCCTTGATCTCGAGAACCTCCACATCGGACTCGTCATCGGAAGCCACCTTCACGCCGTCCGTATCCTCTACCTCTATCGGCTCCGACTTCTCCACCTCCGCCGGTGCATCTTCTGACATTTCTTCAGATTCTTCTTTAGCAAGGGACGCCTGGTAAAAATAATTAGGTGTTACAATAAAAATAAAATGTTAGCCGATTAGATAATTTGTGTATCTGGATTGAGTTCAGTGTGACATGACCTCTCTGACTCAGAGTGTATGTAGGATACATTTTCTATTATAAAATAAGTTAGTACTGGTTTTTAGTACGACATATACACTCACTTTATAGTCTGCGAGGCAGAGCGGATGATAATGGTGGTCGTTGTGGCGCACCGCGTTCCTGAGGTGCCACTCCTCGCGGTCCTCGTTGTAGAACTGCAGGAAGAGGTCACCGCAGAGCGCGCAGTGCGCGGCTGCGGGCGCTCCGGCGGCCGCGCTGGGTGCTTCCACGGGTGCTTCGCCCGTCACCCCGCTCTCAGTGGCCGTCGCGTTCGTTTCGAACCAGTTCTTTTCTGTGTAATTTTATTACTTATAAATAACAAGATAATATAAGAACATTATGTTTATAGTTACTAGATAATTTTGTAGAAAGTCCGAGCAATGAAAATTATAATCTACATTCTCTACTCCCACTCCTTCATTAAAGGCCGGCAGTGCATTTGCAGTTCAGGGCGTTCATGGGCGGCGGTGATCACTTTACTTTAGGTGACCCGCTGCTCGTTTGCCCCTTCTCCTATAAAAAAAACCCATCTGCTTGTTGCACAGGAGTGTGTGTTTTGTATGCTTGGATCTACTATATAATGTGCGTGTTTACCCCTCTCGTCGAGCTCCTCCAGCTCCTCGTAGCGCAGCCAGTCGGGCAGGTCGTAGTGCCAGGTGCGAGAGTGCGCGCGACGCGCCGAGTCCCGCTCGCGCCGGTTCTGGCGGAAGTGCCAGTCGAGGTGCTGCGAGTAGCGCACCGTATGCTCGGGCGGGAAGCGCGCGCCGCACCCGCTGCACTGCATGCCGCCGTACAGCCGGGAGACCAGCGCCGGCTGCTTGCTGCGACAACGACATAACAATCAGACACATCTCTACGTCTACGGTATGTCTTTAAATTACGACTACAACGATGATAGAACCCCGACGACGTTAGTCGCTGAACAGCGACGTTAGTCGTAGTATGAATGGGCTTCTCTTCTGAACAAATCCTTCGGACCTTTCTTTTATCCTAAATTTTTTCCTAACAAAAAAATTGGAAACACATTCGTCAAAATAAAAGCAAAAGTTTACTCACATCTTTAGAGTTTCTGGTTTAAGAAGATCAACTTTATGTACGATACTTTTATCTTCAACCTGCTTCAGCTTTGATTCATCAGTCTTGACATCCTCTTTATTCTCCTTAG
Organism: Papilio slateri; assembly: GCA_018246275.1. Taxonomy (NCBI): domain Eukaryota; kingdom Metazoa; phylum Arthropoda; class Insecta; order Lepidoptera; family Papilionidae; genus Papilio; species Papilio slateri. The sequence continues at coordinate 7,780 of DWTW01000244.1, forward strand.
GCATTTGGACAATGCCTGTTGCCACGAGTTTGGCAAACAGATCGTTGATGTTAATGTTGCCAAGTGCCGGTAATGGGTTGGCAGGTTTCTCTTCCGAGGGTGTTGCCAGTCCCGGGATCTTCTCTGGCTTGCTGAACATTGGCTCGGCCACGCTGTACTCTGACCCCGATGCTGGCGCCATACTTGATGGCATTAGACTTGCCAACATATCGAGACCTGAAATGTTTAATATAACTGTATTTTATAAGTTATCTTTTAATTTTAATGCAATATTTCTAGTTAATCTTGAACAGTAAAGATATTAGGCAGAGGCCTTTCTTGTTGAAGGCTATATCATTAATTAGTAAACACCACCTTGGCGCGTATTCTTCAGCAAATATTACGTACGCCCACCAAAGGTGAATGTGATAGCACTCTGTCTGATCTGTTAGCTCAATGGGTCGTCGAAATAATCAATAGATTATTCCGATAACCATAGCCTATGCCTAGCCCCGGAACAAATACCGCGTATAGAGTACGTACGAGTATATGGAATAATTTACGCAAGTTATTTGTTAAAGTCTTTAGATCGCTTTTTAACGCGAGTCATTAGAACGCGACAGTTACCATTAAATGAAGGTTATTTTTATTATTTTAGTGAAGTCATATTATAATAATTGACAGAGGTTACCTTACCTTGGTTCTCACCATCCGGACTTGGCGATTTATCAGGTCTCGCTATTGGCTCCTCCTCGACTTCTTCGGACTCTTTATCGGGTTTGGAAGGACTGTCGGCCATGGGAGCAGACTTCAAGGAGGCGGGCACCGAGACACCCTCCATGTTAGCTATCTCAATCTGGCCAGGCCTAATGTGACGCGGTAAAGCTGAGAAACGAACGAAGAACTTCTCCTTTCCGATAAATATAGGCCTCGGTAGATCTCCAAACTCGACCTTGAAAGGTTTCTCGTTGATCAGGATAGTCCTTAAGGCATCGACGAAACGTAGCGTGACGAACTGACCGTTTATCATAATCTTCTGCACCTTCGCGTCTAGGTACACGGGGCACATCTGAGTCGCGTTTATGATGAGGTTTATTTTGCCAGCGACGAGATCAGTGCGCTTTGATTTTCCAATATCAACCTGTGGAAGCGGTCCTTCTAGATGCAACAGCCTCGGCTTTCCGTCTATGAGCACGCCTAGCGGCTGACCGCCGAAGAAGCACTCGTACCATCTTCCGTTAATATATAGCTCCCTTGTAGGAGCTCCGAACCTAATGTCGAACACTTGATCGTCGATCTCCACTTGCTTGTAGCCTTCATTGAAGTTTAGTATCACGGAGTCCTTGTTGTCGAACGTCACCCTCCTGCATCCTGGAAGGAATTTGATCTCGCGTGGATCGTCCCAGTCCAACATAATAACTGCAGTTTCTCCGTAGAATCTGATCTCTCGGGGCACTCCATCGATCTGAATCGTTTTGACGGGATCTTGGTCGATGTACTCTAGGATTTGGAAGTTAGTCGGAGGAATGGTAAGGCCGGGCGTGCCGATGGGGGGTGGCGAGTCCGTTCTCTCGTAAGGTTGGAGCGGGCTCTCCCCTTGGCACATGCCCAGTGTCGGAGTGGGTAACGGTAGCGGCATTCGAGGATCGAAAGGTAACCTCGGCGGTGCCCTCTTGTCGAATTTGCCTCTGAAGAATGGTGGGATCGGACCTCTAAATCTCCGAGGTCCGAAATCTTCCATGCGCGGTCTAACCTGTCCCCTCCACATAGGGAACGGACCCATATACATCGGCATCATGGGGGGTATAGGTAGCAAGCCTTTGCCTTTGCTGCCGTCGGCCACATCCAGTGCCATCGGGTTCATTCTCATATCGAAATCTTGCATGAAATTCTGACTGTCGGGCGGTGTGTCGAGGAACACGGTGGGAACGACTCTTTCGTCTATATCACCAAAATTGGTCCTTTCCGACGGAGACATCTTTGGGCTAACGATTTTATGGTTTTCTTCATCGATGTGCGCTTTCAACTTCCGCTTGGATAGCTCGAGCGACTCTCTCTGCTTGGCCTCTTTGAGTTTAAGCTTTTCGTTGAGCTGCAGAACTTGGTACATCAGAGTATTGTACTGGTTCTTATCGAGTTTGCCGTCGCTGAACTGTTCCTTCGCTTGGGACATGATAATTGATATGGTCTTCTTGTGGTCTTCTGGCGTGAAATCGTCTCCACTGTCCGACCTCTGGTCTCCGTCGTCCGAGCTGAGCGTGCGCCGCCTCTCCCTCTCAATACCTGTTAGTGCGTGAATAAAGACATTTTGTAAACTTTTATACAGGTCATTCATTCTGGCCTCTGCAAGAGATGTAAACACACATATGTAATTCTTAAAAATATATAAAGATCTAATTTTATCTAATGCATCTGTATTATATAAAAAATATACTTACTTGGTGATTTACTGAACAATAGTGGCCGACCTAATCGGTCTTTTCCCTTGGTGGCTTCAGCGAGTTTGGCTCTCACGAGATCCAGTTTGGAGGGAGTTTTCTTTGTATCATCCTTTTTCTCCTTGACCTCGTGCCAGTCTTTCTGTTTGGGAGAGCTTGTGGAGCACGGCCCTTCGTCCTCGGGGTCGTCGAGTGAGACGTCGACATTGGGAGACTCGGTTATGACCGGCGGTGGGGGAGGGACCACTTCTTCTACTTGTGGAAGTTTACGAAGATCCACGTCTTCATTGCCAAATAAGCTGTGAATTTTTTTATTAATGAATTGTAGAAGCGATTTATCGTAATTTTGTCCCAAAAATATTTTAAATAAAACTAGATATAAAGATATCGCAAATAGTAATCAGGAGGACTCGTAGCCTCGTAGACAAACGCCTGTAATACCCACAATTATAATTAGGCCCGAGAATTTCAAATTGTATTTTGGAAAAGGTTAATTTATGGTTTATAACTCACTGAACTATAACGGATCAAAATACTAGGGGGGAAGAAATAGAAATTCCAGTGTAAACCACGTTCAAGATTGGCGGGAGATGGTGCAGGATCGAGGAAAGTAGACTCTTATTGTCGGAGGCCAAGGCCCACTTTAGGTCACTGCGCCACTCTAGTTAGTTAGTTAATTTATGGTTTAGATCATTTAGGGAATAGTTATTGTTATGCACTTGTGGATGTGTTATCTGACAGTATTGTACAGAAAAATACGTAATCTGCTATAACTCTAGGCGTCTGATGGTAAAATTAAATTATGAAATTTGCATCCTTTCTAACTACTTGAGTAACTTAAATAGCAATATCATTCGATTTTTTTTGAAGTAATCGAGTAACATTTAGATGCCTCAAACTGCTACATCTATTCTCCCAGTATGTATGCACCTACAGTAACATAAGCCGTTGGTCTGTCTCTTGCTCGAGTCCTTCGAAAGGTTTACACAGACCCTTTCCCACCTTACAGTCGAGTACACTTATTAAGTGTACAGCACACGCACGATGCTCATACTTCCGATGTAATTCATATAGTAACCGTCTTCGATCTTCATCTTAGAACGAGAATATAACATAAATACTTGCAATACTCACTTTAAAATGATCATATCATGTCGCATCAAACTAAACTAAATTCGCCGCAGCCTTAAACGAAAGTGTTTTATTACTTACATATCAAATTTATCGAGTTTGTTCTTCTTAACCTTGCTTTCGATGGTTTCAGTGGAGGGTCTCTTCTGGGCCACCGCGGCCGCGCTCGACTCTGCGATCACCGGCTGTAGGACCCTGAGGTCAACGTCCTTGTTTTCCATAACAACGTCGAGTACATCTGAAAAAGTCACTAAATTTTTATGCAGCCTTACGTCTGTGGAAAACCTTTCGGTGACTTCTTCCTGTTCATCTTCTGTGTTGAACTTAACATTAGATCACTCTTGGTAAACACTTTTATTGAATGCTTGAATTTTTGTATCAAAATATTTTACCTGCGTTATTTCGAGTTATTGTTGAAATATTGTCTTCGTTGATATTGTTACAAATATAATGTGGAAAGATATATGAATATCTATTACATTTGAACCTAGTACTGCTGAGAAAACGACGGGAAGAAAAGAAAATGTTATGGCTAAAAAAGTCCAAGTCCAGGTGTTTGATAAATAAAGACGCTAACAGTATTTTTAAAAAATGCGGCTTAGTTAGTTATTTCATTAACGACAAAAGATAAATTAGACAGTCACAAAATAAGTAAAGATAAATATTAATAAATTGATGACAAAAAGAAAATTTCAGAAGGAAAACAATGTTTAACGAAAAAAAAATCGAAAAGGAAGGAACAGCTGGATCAGGGACGGTACACACGGTAAATAAGAAAGAGCGCAGGCAGAAGATAAAGTGAATAAAGATAAAGATACGAATAGAGATTTTGTAAGTAGTCAAAATATGCGAGACACTTCTCAAACATCATTAAATATCTATGTTGATTAACTAAAACTAACAAAAAGGTTAAATTCCTTTGGTGCTGTTATTGTTTGTGGTTAACGATCGCATTTAGGATACACGCTTGAGATGAAGAATGCTGCTTAAACGAAGACCATTCTGAAATACTTTTTTTTTTTGATAAATTATTACGCTATCAGATAATACTTACAGACTGCACTTGTAATAAACCACTACAAGTGCCGTGTTTAGTAGAAACAGAAAAACCAAATAATTATGAAGGAAGAATTACAAATAGGAAACAGCTAAATAAATAACGACCACTTTACAAGTGGAGTAAGGCACGCGACTCGAAGGACCACTAAATTATAAGGTCGTCGCAAAGAAATAAATAATCGTTGATCATGAAAATAAAACAATGTCTTAATTGTATGATTAGAGTATTACGTTTTGTGTTGCAATCCAAGTCATACTCATCCTACAAAGCTAAAATAAAGTCTGCACAGTAATGTTTGAAATAATCTCAATGTACGTTTATAACATTCCAATACAATTTAAATATTGCAATGGTAGACAACATAGAAATATCCTTTAAAAATAACTGTCCAGGACGTCGGCACAGTGGATTTTCTCCAATGGATGACCTGCAATCTTCGATTTTAGATTTTTGGACTTTGATTTTTTAATTAGAGTATTTTCGAGATTGCTTGTGATGTTTCTCTGCGTTAATAGAACGGTTTGCATCAATCGCAATAAAAAAAATCGAACCCTTGAACTATAACGCCAAGACCATTTAGAACCAGGGGTGATTTAAATAAGAGGGACCACAGATGTGAGCTAGGAATATAAATGAAATTTTGACTGATTTTATGAAAACTTAAGGTTACGTTAGCATCTAGGGGCCGGCAGACACTAGGCAAGTAGAGAAATAGTCATATAAATAAATTAAAAAGAAATATAATTGTGTCGAGTCAGTCCCTGTGTGTAGTAATTGCGAAAACACAGGAGAAATTAAATTAGTATATAGTAGATTGTATTCAAATACCATATATCTTTAAACCTAAGTGAATGAAGAAAAAAATGTTTGTTTTTTGTTGACCCAAACACATTGCTTACACATGGTTTTTTTGCCCAGACATTTATTCCTAACTTAATCTCTTTCAGTTCTCAAATCGAATGTTTAGGAATGTAAATTTAAAAAAAGGGTTTGAATTACGTCTTATATAGGTAAAATATCAAAAATCAGTGTTGTTATACTTTACATTTGCTTTTATAGAAAATATATGGATCGGAAATTAGTTTTAAAAATATATTTTTGTTTCAATGTGAAAAATTTCCCTCTGATAAAAATATATAGGATCTATTTCAATGAAAAGCGAAGTCTAATCATTGATGTATTCAGAATAATAACTTGAATGAGCTGGCTAAAACATTATTACAAATAGGAAATTAACATTTTTTAAGTATCTAGGAAAATGTTTACCAAATACTTTGCATTGATATTTGATTTGAATGGAAATGGCTTTTAACTTGAATATAGAGACATAAGTTATAGGAACGAAACAATTTATATAAAACAAAATTGTACCAAATAGTAACAGAGAACAAAACACGTGTGAATGTGATTATGGGAATAAAACTTAAAAAAGTGAGCACGTAAAGTTATTGAAAAAATAAATGTACCTACTTCCATTCAAGATAGAAGTTTAAGAGACGATAAGTGGTACTATTTAAGTTATAGTAGCTCTTGCTCTTCTAAAATGTGCTAGTACATGTACTTGTATGTATGACGACGTAGCGACGAATACTTCCGGAATCTTCTTTCCTTGGAGCCTTCAGCTTGATCCATATTCCTCTTTATTACGTCATATGCCGGGTTCCACGAGTTTTTGTACCTTACGTATTGACAATACACATTGTCCCAGACTTGATTGTAATACTTAGCTGATTACTCTTAGGCTCAATGGCTATTTACAGCTCTCTCCGATAACTGCTAGCCTCTATGATAGTATAAATACACCAAAGAGCTCTGAATAAATCGTTAAGTCTAAAAAAAAATCCTGGAGCTTTCGTGCCATGTATTAATGTCGAGCAAGCTATTTCTTCCTCGTAAATATATACGAAATATGAAATAATTATTTGAAAATCGTTACAAGTAAGACGTCAGTATGTTTAAGTTTAGGAAAAAAAAGGTTTTACTAAAACCCATCGCATATATCTTTATACCCTGAATTTTTTTAACAGATGAATTTACGCTCTAAAGTTATTTTAATATAGAATTTGTTAGTGAGTTCGTCTTTTTTAATTATAACATCATTAACAAGTAACAAGAGAATCTAATAAAAATAGTTAATAATCTCTAGTTATGCTTGAAGTTCAGGGTTTGCTTCAGTGTTTTTTTTTTGTGCTAAGCAGTTTGTAAATAAAGCTCCAGGAGAAATTATTTAACTTAATTTCGTTTCACACCAATTGCTTAATTAGAATGATTTATATGGAGTACTTAAACGATTGGATTGGACGACGTTGAAAATACGGAAACGTAACTTACGAGTAAAGGGTACAAAGCCGTCGATAAACACTTCAATATGAATACTGCAGTAGTAAAAAATTATTTATTATTACACAGAACTTGCGTCAAGTTTCATCATTACACCTAATATCACAGTTCGATGGACTAGTTTCGTGTTTTACAACTCTACCCGCGGGCTCTGTTAACATGGATTGATATCTTACTTGTTGGATCACTACTAGGTTTCGTCTCTTCCGTCTTTTCTTCTGGCTCACGCTCCGGGCTCTCCGATTTCTTTTTATTCCGACACATGTAGTTATCCTTGTTGAAGTTTTTCAGCACCTTGATTGCGAGCGGTTCGGGCTCCGCAGGTGGTTTTTGCTCCACCTCCTCCAACTTTGCTTTAGGTTTCTTCTTTGTTTCTTTTAATTTTTGTCGTTTCTCCGGCGACGAGCCGCTCGAACTCTCTTTACTGGAGTTCTGTTCCTTCTTCTTCCTGCGCTCTTTAGGATTCTCCTTTCTTTTCTTCGTGGGAGCGGGTTCGTCGTCGTCTTTATTTTCGTCCCTGTTTATCTTAGGGATCGGTGGAAGTTTGTTGATCTTTTTCGGATCGGGTATTTGAAGCCGATCCATGTAGTCGTCGACGGCGGTGCGAATGTTATAAGCGGCATTGCCTTTATCTTTCTCTTGTCTTAGTTCCTCGCGCTTTCTCTCTCGCTCCTCTTCGGTCTTCTTTGCGCGTCGTTCGCGCACGCGGTCTGAGAGTCTCGGGTCTCGACGGCGCGGGTCTTTGGCCGCGGCGTCGAGGCGCACGTCGATGGTGATGACGTTCTTGCGCTTGGTGACTCTGTCGAGGGGCTTGATGTCGAACACGTTGGGCGCTATTGGCTGGCCGTTGCTGGCGACCGGTGCGTGCGGGACGAGGGGCACGGGAGGTGCGGGCTGTAGGGACGGAGGCCGACGCGCGAGCCGTGGGTCCCGGCGTGCGGTCACTAGGGCTCCGCTCACTGGCGCTATGCGACCACCGGGTGGCTTGTTTACTGGCTGCAAAAGATAATTACAGTGTTATGATGCTTTGCAAATATTTAAAGCATTTAAAACATAAAAAATATCAGTTGAATCAGTTTCTGTGACTGAGAATTTTGGAATTCGTGGCTCAACTGTTAGAGTTTATAAAGACTAATTGTTGTAAATATTACCATTACCATCAAACTAAGTCTTTCTTCGGACATTAGTTAAACGACCCGCTGTCAAAATAATTTATAAAATAATATTTGGGGCGAAAGGGTTAAGATACTTCACGACGGGACAGCTTTTAACATTATATAAGGCGCAGGTCTGTCCCGGCCGTATATGGAATACAGCTACTATATTTGGGCAGGTGCAGCCCAGCTCGTATTTGAGCACAGTCGCAAAGTGGCTAGCCTCTCCATGTTAAGATTGTGTGTACATATAATTTAATTCCTTAAACTCCATTATACCATCAGACGTTTAGACATACGGCTATTCAGTATTTTGTGGGATACACCACGCATTCGAACAAAGCGATTTCAATTATAGCATTGATACCATTGAGAGGAGAGGCTAATTCTAAAGGCGTGTACTTTTCGATCGCATCGCCACTTAACAACAGGTTGGATTGTGGTGAAAGAATAATTAATTAATTATATAAGTTAATTCATTATCATAACAATTATTTTTTCTGTAGGAAATAAGTCCAGAAATATTCAAATACATCAGTGGCGACGACTTGATATCACAAATAGTAAATAATATAATCCTAACCAATATTATAAATGCGAATGTGAGATTGATTGTTTGTTAGGCTTTCACACGAATACCACTCAATTGATCATAAAGAAATTTGGACATACATTGTCATGGGTACAGGAAAGCGCGTAGGGTATACACGTGCAAAAAAGGGCATCCTAATGGATAAATTAATAATAATTGGTCGTATGTACGTACGTACGTATGGCATTACAATAACTTTTTGACTTCTTGCAAGCAATTTTATGAAAAATCAAGTTACAAATTTTCCAGCGAGGAAAATAAAAAACGAAAGCTGCGAGCAACGCTAGTAAGATAAGCTGTTGTTTTCTAAACCTAATAGGAAAGGCAGATCTGGATTTCAGAGTCAACAATTACTTGTCTGTCTTGTATTTCTTCACAGCTCTCTCAATAGCTCAAATGAGATCTCCGTGGTAATGTTTTTATAGATAGAATAAAGATATATCCATAGGTATATAAAACGATATATGAAAAAACGTATTACGCATTTTTTAGTAATTTAACTAGCGGTATTATAAACTGACGGAAAATTGTAAACTCAACTAACCATTTGCTATTTAACATTTTGTATGAATTAAATTATAAATAAAACCTATATTTTTCTTAGGTAAATATACTTATAAATAAAATATTTTGAATTTTATTTCAAAATACTTTTTTTAATATTTTCCATTGTTGCATTTTCCCTATTGGTTAATGTGGATATCGGAAGACCATAAGGTAAACCCCAATAACAAAAGATATTCTATATCGTCTTATGAAACATCTACAAGTGAAAGATAAATTTAGTGGTAGTTAGAAAAATAGCATAAAAGTAACTAAACATCACAAGCCTTGTCAGTTCAAATGAAACTAGATAAAGTTACGAAATTCAAAGAAAGATGCGATCTTAGCACATTTTTTCCCAATTACAAGCAACAAGGATAGAATGCTAGATGTATCTTTCTCCCTCAACTAGGATAACAACAAACCACCAACACGTTTTTCTTCACCCTCAAATTAACTACACAAAAGTGTCTTCTTGTGACAGGCACGGAGCAAGGAGCTTTAGGATGTCCTCCCATAGTAGGTGTTGACATCCTTCCCGATCCTTATGCTTACAAGTTTGAAACAACGAGGTTTTTATGTTCAACTGGAATGCACTTTTGTCTTTATTTCTTATATTGTAAAATACAGTAAATAAAACCTTTGCCTACCTAACCTAGTATGTTAACTAAAAAAATCGATTTTATTTTAATATTCTAAATAGTACTGACCGGTCCCAATCGCTGCTTGACGGAGACGGGAGGCGCTAGCGGCACAGCAGGCGGCGCGGGCACCACCGTCGACACGGCAGGACTCACCACTGCGACCGGCATGGCAGGCACACTGTTACCCGGACCGACCTGATAATAAACAGACTTCAATTAGATTACTGTTTTCATTTTTTCATCACCAACCAATATAAATACAATCCCAAAATTGGTAATTGGTCTTACAATTTTAAATGTTAAAGATATGAACAAAAAGTTGAATTTTCAACCACCACATGGTAATAAAATCTTACGTTTTTCGTTCTGGTCCACATATTAGTGGAAACTAAGCCATAACATACAGGAATAAGGTTGGTTGTTACAAAACTTTTTTGTATTTCTGTATTCATAAATATTAATAGACTGGCTGTAGCCCGCGGCTTCGCCCGCATTAATTTTAATCTTCCTAACTTGAAGTATAAATAACACGTAAAAGTTTGTTACTGTCAAAAAATAATTATATAACATTATCATGGCAACTGATATTAGGTTATATTTTCTATCCCTCTATTTCTTGTCAG
>DWTW01000245.1:0-18277 GCA_018246275.1 Papilio slateri
GTTCTACTATTCTTTATTATACATGTCTGAATTTGTCTTATTAGTGTCATTTTAAGTTCTTTAACCCATCATAACTATGTTTTTCTATCGTCTTGAAGGGGGTAATAAAAGCAAAACGTTTATTATAATAATTAATGATTAATGAATCGTAACAATAAATATAAATTTATGTTGCAGCGTCCTTAATAATAGGAATTTGCTTATCGATAAACAAGATTTACGTACTTTGGAGAGTTAATGACCCCGTACAAAGAATTGGTGCGGGCTAATTAAAAAATGCTTTCACTTTTTTTACTAAACTGGAGCACAAAAATAATGCAATCGCTTTTCAAGTTAGCTTACTAAGTTTCAAATGTCACGGTATGAGCTTGTTGGTATACACATGAAATTATGAGATACCTAGTGATCGTTGATGAGAAGTAATATAGTACAGATCAATACGACGGCACTTATTTAAAAGTTATAAAAAAAACACCATTCGTAATTCTGGTTGTTATTTTAATATAAAAAGACGATAATTTTTCTCCAGTTAGAAACGTTTAACTTTTCCATTTGTAACATTTCTAATAACATTACAGTGTCCAGTACACCAATACAGTTACTCGCTCATTAATCCTTCTTCGTGCAAAAAGCTCGGGCGCATTTCTTACGAGTTCTTTGAATACTGCAATCAGTGGAGCCGACCCAATTGTATCGATAACGTAAGTATAATGATGATGAGATTTCTAGGTTCATAAAGAAAGTTGCATAGACGAGGGACCGGAGGAAGGTGCCGACAGTGGGGTCAACGACATGGCGTTATGAGAACACTGTTACTTTCAAAGGTCGAGCGAGGTGGAAGCACGGCCGGCCAGTTACCCTGCGATAACGCACCTTCGAATGTACCGAACTATAAGTGAGAATTGGATTAAGGTCTAACCAAACACCTTAGTTTTTTTTAATTTTTTTAAACGCTAGCTTGTTCGCGGCTTCGCTCGGGTTCATTCATAATATTTGAACAGTCTTTATTTCGTTTGTTAAACACCATCGAAATCGAAAATATATGCCAAAATTTGATTACATTAAGTAATTTAAATTTCTTATTTTTTTTTTCGGATAAAATTTGTCCTTTGTTGTACTCCTAAGGCTGTGTGTCTACAGTTGAATTGTTACAGCGTGAAAGTTATAAACATTAGCGTTATTAACAAACTTACAATCGCATTTATAATATTAGTTAGGGCGGCGATAACACTGATTACTGACAGTAATTCGCTTATGAGTCGTAGATCTACATATCAGAAGTAAGGAAATACGGATGCGACTTCGATTTATTTTTGTAAGGTATTAAATATGAAATAGGCCATAAAATCTAGATGCGCCAGTTGCAGGGGGATGCTGGAAAATGCGCAATGCAGTATTACTACACTGCATAAACCGACATTTTACAGGTTTAAGAAATAACGACCTTACAAGTATTTATGATCGTCTATGGCATGTTCTGTACGATTAATTTGATCCGCAGATTCAATGTTTTTTTTTCATTAATATACATTAGCAACTTTTTACAATTCTATCAACGGTAGCTGACAACGGTATAAATCGCCTACAACAATTATTTTGTTCATAAGACGAACAAAAATCACAAAGATTCGATCAGCGGATAAGGTATGGCCACAGATAATCTTTCGTCCAATAGGACACACGCACGGTCATAGTGATGGTACCCGCGGCAGCCTACCAGAGAGGATCTGGTAACGATGGTATTATTGCGGTGGCAGGGCAAAAACAATACAATACATTCTATTCATAGAATTCATAAACTGTTTTTAAGCGGTCACTCACTTTGAAAAAGACAGATGCTCCATTTGCTAGAACAAAAATTTACGCACTTTCATAGCGGGGAAACGCGCCGTATGAAAATCGTGTGTCATCGTTTTATGATGGCATCATCACAAAAAGAGCAAAAATTACATATTATACTTTATTATTAGTATATCATTACTTATTATATTTAAATATTAGAACTATACAAATTTACATAACGGAATAGTGAATTTCTAATCGAATAAGTAAAGCTTTAGTGGATAATTCGTATGAAGTTTTGAATTTAATTAAAACCTTTAAGTATTATAAAAACAGCCAACACGTTATAGGCCGGATGTAACTAAAACAGGAAAAATAATTGGCAGAACGATAAGTTTGTTTTTAAACTGTATTTCATATATTATTTAAATTTCAATGACATTTATTTTCTACGAAGATAGGCTCACTGGACAGATGTCTTTTTCTGACGATTAAACCATAAGATGTGACATGATAAAAGAGCGTTGATCCCCTGATTTTTGTATTTATCTTCATTTAAATGGTTTCATTGATGATGTTATCAATCTGGCTCTGTAAACAATTACTGTGACATGACTCATTAAACCGCATAACACAAATTTCATTTAAATATCTTTTAAACGTATCATGACCAGTTTTCAATATGCCAAAATTGGAATAGAACGTTAAACAATTGTTAATCGACAGTTAAAGATGACAGATATAAAGGCTCTGCTTTTATAATGTAAATTTAAAAGTTAAACCACAGTGAATTTATAATATTCTGGTGATCAAAGAGTACAGATAAATTGAGGCCGGGTTAGTACTCACTTAATCAATGCCTAGATATTAAAATGTAGAAAAGTATAAACTACAAAAAAATCTATATTACTAACAAAGGCGGCTAAGGCTTTTGTCCTTCAGCTGCCAACTCACCCACTATACGTTATACCGAGAGTTCGACGACCTAAAGACCAAGTCATGACATGTTTATTTAGTTTACAATATACACTTTGTTCTAGTTCCACAAGTAAGATGGTGATTATCTGTTATAATCGTCGTGAGGCGCATTGTTTTACGTCATCATTTGTATAATATATGATCTGTGTGAAAAAGACGTTACAACGATGATTGGAACCATCGGCAATGGGAAAAGATTACAGGTAAACATAGCAGGTGGATTTAAAAAAAATCTATAGCCAAAACCTAATACAGTATGGACTACGGTCGTACTGTGCGACCCCCCCCCCCCACATAAGTGGGAAAAGGGGGAAAAAAAATTAGCGTTTTATGTATAATGTTGTTCAGGTATTGAGTAAGCATTGTAAATAGTAGACCTACATTTATTTATTACATAGACTGCCACGAGGTGATGTGTTTATTATCTTCCAATAATTTTCATTCAACGTTAAATCGGACAAAACGTTCTTCTGGTGGTAAATAAAACGGTTACCCGGGTGAATTCACTGCTTCTCAGGGTCGTGAAATAAAAAATCCGCAGCACCGTATTTGTTACTGTTATATCACGCGTCTTACGGCGAATGTGACCATCTAAACGGCCCCTTTGTACATAATAACCGCAGAAAAAAAGGAGTCTCCTTTTTTCACTCGTGATTTTGGATAGTCATTATTAAAAAAAACTATAACTAACAATTTTATAGCTATTTACATAATGTTAGACTCGTAAATAAAATGCGAATAAAAATAAAGCATTTAAACTTCCCGTTCTGCTGACATTTCTTTTACTCCTATTTTTAGATATATACCTAATGTTTTTGGAGGTAAATGGAAAGTTATATGCATTCAAGGATCTCCGATATTCACCGTACTACCTATGTAGAGCCGTAGATAATGATAATGAAGTCCTAGTTAACTGGCAAAGATGCGTTAGTTCCGCGATAAGAGCAAGGACGTTATCATACATATCAAATAGTTATTCACATGGAAAGGTGAGTTTCGAACCCGGATGCGATTGTTTGTCTGTTTGATATATTCTGCGTGTATAACACATATTATTAAAAATACAAAACATTCATAACCGTACAGCTAAAGACAGAGGTGATAGCGAAAGACGAATTAAGTTTATTGAATAAACCTCACTGGAGGTCATTTTAACCAATGCCACAAGCGAATCCCCATCGTTTTAATACCGTAAATATACGATATTTTGTCGATAGCTCTATAGTAAAGCAGCCGTCAAACGAATTATGTTATGATGTTTTGGATCTATTCCCAATATATGACAGGGTGACAGCTATTGATTATTTAAACAGGTTACAAACCCTATTGTCAATAACATAAGTTATAAATAGACGAGTGACGACATGTCGTGGCATTGTTATGTCCAGTCTTATTACCTAAGTAGTGAAAGATCACTGTTGTAATGTGAAATAATGCCGGATTTCCTTTAAAACAAAGGGGTCAAGCTTTCCGAATTAAAATGAGGACAATATAGAATGATACTTACAGCTCCTCTCGTTGCCGTTGTGACAACACCATTTTCATCGTGGTCGGGTGACGCGTGAGGCGGCTGGCCCGGGTTGTTAGCTGCACAAGAGTCTCACTCGTTCACGCGGGCGACGGCAGGAGCGCCGTTGCCATTATCACACCTGTCCACAATTAACCTATTAAAACATCTCAACATCTGCCTTTACATTTCTCAAATGTTATTCTGTCCCTAATTAATGGCCATTCTGTGAATTCATCACAATTAAAATGAACATCTGTCATACTTTCAAAGACTAATAGTAATAGTATATGTATGTCTTTGATGCCATAGGGATGGGGTCTTTACAATTTTAGTAGAGCCTTGACTCCCAAACTAGGTTACCCTGTATTTCAGGAGCCAATCCCTTCCCCTAGTTTATTTACACTTTAGTGCCAATATGAATAAATAAAATAAATAATGCAATGATCTAACATTCTAAAATTTCATCAGAAAAAAGGTTGACAAGGTAAATTACATTGCAATAGTGAGTGGAAGTGTTATTTTATTCATAAAAAAGATAGCAAAGGAGTAAGCAGTTCACATGATGTTAAGTGACTACCACTATCCATAAATATCATCATGTGTTGCCTACCTTCATTTTAAACAAAGAATAAGATATAAGAAAACAAAAGAATAGATAGGAAAAGGGTATTTATTTTTCCTATCCATCCCTGCTCTCATCCAATCCTCTTCCCCTTGTTAAGAGAGGATGTTCTATATGAATTATATTGACCAGATTTCCTCTGTGACTACATTGCTTCAATGTCACAGATTTCCATTATAAAATCAACAATACGAAAGAAAGGTAATATTAAAAGCAATCACAACCAACAATTACATATTTATAGAAGTATGGATGCACAAGAGCAATGTGTGTCACATCCATTACAAATGGAAATCTTAGCCTACCCTTTTGAATTACAACACAAGTACTTCTATTTGTAGTAAAGATAATCTGAAGCAATCAGATTAGTGACATACTAAAGAAAGGCGATATAAGGAGTACCCATAACCGACGAGCATGTATGTGTAGATGCATATATGGTTGTAGATGAAGCGATAGAGGTGTGCCAGGATCATGCCAAATGGAAATTCGTGATCTCTGCCTACCCCTCTGGGTTACGGGCGTGAGCACATATTTATTTATTTATTTATAATCTAAACGGGATAAAAACCTCACTTTTAATATTTCATTAACTATAAAGTGTAATTTGAAAATTTTACTGTAATTAAAAATAAATAAACACACACATTCTGTATTTGGATATTATTTTGAATCTGTTGTAATATATACGAATATTGGATTGCATATAAAAGTGAAATGAAGTCTAATAATATACTGTAAAACTGAGTGCAAATTGCAACACTAAGAGGTACACATAAAAACCATAAATATTCCAACATATTATATCCTACCATAATTTAATCAACAAAAGCAATTATATTAAAAGTATCCATAACTGATGAACCAGGTGTAGACATATAAATGTACATGAAGCAAAAGAGGTGTGCCAAATGGAAGTCTGTAATCTCTGCCTACACCTCTGGGTTATGGTGTAGGTGCTTATCGTTATACTAGGAAAGCAATATATAGTAGGAGCCTAGTTATCCTTCAAAGATTCCAGAGCCTCCTAGAGGGCTTTCAAAATTACAAATTTAAATAAGTTGAAAAATCTGAAATATTTTAGTTGTTTTACGCAATACGTTTGTACTTCATGGCTATAGTTAATCTACAGCTAGAAGGAATAGTTTTGGCCACAATAAATTAACCATCCATAATTTTTAACACCTTCATATTCACTGCCTATTTTTTCTTAACTAGTTACTTTTATTTACATGCTTTTTACTTTTATGCAAAATTTAGTTTGTTAAATGTTTTATAAACAAACAAAACTTAATCAATTATTGTAACTTAAAAATGTATGGTTATATAATGTATATTATATGACAGCATCACTTAATTAATATTAACAATATTTTTTACCAACGAAATATGTTGTAACCATTTGGTGTTAGCACCATATGGGCATTTTGAAATTTCCTTTTAACTTTTAAGGTTTCTAACAATGAGCCATTTAAGTTTTCTTATGGCTTCTTTAAAATGGCTTATCTTTTTTGGCAAACAGCCTATTCTTTTGTTTTGAACAATTAAAATGTTATGTAAGTTTTGTGTAATTCGTTAATTGTATGTATTTATAATAGAAATAAAGTTTATTACATAACACTGATAACAATATGGAATTCAGGTTTACTATAAATATGTTATCTCAAATTTATTTAATATATTTTTTTTAGCTTGTCAATCAGTTGTGACTTGGTGCTGCTGGTTGGTTAAGTTTGCAGGGAGGACTGGAGATTGCTCTACTGACAAGAGCAGGGTGGTGGGCAGAATGCGGATTCGATCCGCACAAAACGAGAAAGAGTGTGACAGGGAAGTGGCCTATGTCTATCAGTGGATTGGTACAGGCTGATATGATGAGGATGTGGTTAGGAGCCAAATCACCAGTAGATCTTTAGATGTTAGGTAACATGATGGACAGCCACAACTGTATAGCTGTAGTTATGATATAGATATTAATGCCCTTAAAAAAGGAGTTTCTTAAAAAAGTTTTTCTCAGTTTGGAAATACTCTCAAGACAGATAATTACACAAGGCCAGAATGTGAGATAGATTTCATGAAGACATCTATGGATGTATCTTGGTTATAGCTATTGGTATAGATCAGCTATGGCTATGTTGTCTATTTCCTAAACAATTATATCCACAAAATATAACATATCTTTTTAACTAATTTATGATTAATGATGAAGGAAAACTGTGCAAAAGAAACAAAATGTACCACTATTTTATAAAAATTAAAAAAATTGTAAGAAGCTTTTTATATAATGCACATTTTTAAGTGTTTTATTTATAATGTACTTCTATTTTTAATGCCAAATAATGAATTGAGCTAGATATATAATCTCAGTATATGTGGGATTACTAAATACACAATTAGTACAAGGTTGATTTATTTATTTATTTTACTGCATCATTTATTTTGTTTTAAGTGATACATTTATAGACCTAGAGAATTTGATATGCTTCTGGTTACCTTACATTTTAATATTATGTTTAGCTTACAATAGTTCCTGGTTAACTGACTAATTAGAGGATCATATTCTTCACAATAATAAAATACTGTAAATATTTTGTCTATACCAATTAAGAATGTTTTTTTTTACATTATAATATGTTAAGATTTATAACATTCATTTTTTTTTCATTTAGACTAATGTTAAAAATTAAATAATTTATTATATTTATAATGTATACCATTGCTACGATGTTAGTAATAAATACGTAACTCTTAGTAAAAATCACTATGAAAACATTTCCACTTATAAAACTCACAGCTAATTTAAGCATAAATTTGCATTGATATGTCTAACATTAGCCTTTACACATAAATGACTAGTGTTATTAAAAACATAAATTCTTTTGTTACGGTAGTATTTTTTAACCGAAAACTTGTTAGATACTCAAATCAATATCTACAATTCAGATGAATCATGTATGTGAAGTCGTTAAATTAAATGTGTTTGTATATTAGTCGAATGGATTGAACTTCTAGCCTCCGTGTACTTATTATAAAAACCTAATTTGCGCGAAAATAAATAATGCAGAATTCAAGGAGCATTGCAGCAAAATGACTCAGATTTTAAACGTCAAAATTCATACTGTCATTGTGCCACATCAACGAAATATCCAAATCAGTAACGAATTTTACAAAAGTTAGCATCTTTTTCATTATAATCAATTCCGTTAGAAGTAAAAGTAGAGAAAATGGAAATATCAGAACGGCCATATTGAACCGTAAATCCTAACTGAAAACGAATAAGACAGACTTATCGTTGTTACTAAGTCAGCTCAAAGGCCACAATTTTGATGGATAGATTCATACTTACAAAACGCAAAAACACTAAAATTTGCACTGTTTCTAAATATAAACCACACACAGAATAACCGCACTTCACATAAGACCCCAGGCAGAAAACCGTTTTCGTTGCAATGGCTCAAATTCACTCAATACACTACAATGGCGAGTTTCGATTTTTCTTTTTTTTTTCCCTTTAAACTTCAAGTGACGAACGCCACCTATGTTTTCAAATTCGTAACTAAATTTGTTTAAATTTACTTGCAACACTATCACATTTTTCTGAAAGAAAAATACAACATTTGCTGTTATAAAAAGGAGAGAAACAATTTTGTGTTACAATTATTAAAAAATTAAAATATGTGGTGATGTAAAACAAAATAATTAAAAGTAAAAGACAGTAATGAACATTATACAATTAATCCCGGTTATTAAAAAAAGGTATATATTTATAAAACACAAAGTTTAAGACAAAACTACAGCAAAAAAGATTACTGATCGTATACTGTTTGTTACTGACAATTTAATGAATATAAGGTATTCTAGTTTTATTATATTGTAAATATTAAGGAATATTTTAATTCTTAATTCTGAAAAGTTCTGATTAACATTTTAGTTCAATTGGGAAGTGACTTCACAGACAAATTAATTGTGGAATAAAGGTAGAGAAAAATACTTGTTAAATTAAAAAAGGCAAAGCAATAAATGTTATTTATTTACGAGTTATATGGAAAAACAATTCATTATTTTCGTTCAATAGTTTTTTTGATCCCTTTATTATTTTTTACGAAATATGTTTCGTTACAGATTATAAAGTATCTGTTAATAACAAATGAAGTACTATACGAACGATACGAATGGTATGGTATGGTACCCAACTCAACAAAACAAATGTCCGATTCGTGCGCCCATTTCGTAAGTTCTTCGAACGATAATTTTGATCAACGCCCTCATAATATTATGTTTTAATATATATGGGCGTATGTGAGTTGTGATATTTACATCTTACCTTCTAATTATAACGTAAAATTCTTATTTAATATCTTTCTTAACTCTTAAATTCTTTTAGCTTTTGACTTAGCGACGAAAGGAATCAAGTTTCATTTTTGCAGTTTTATAAATGTTTGTCTGAGTGTTTGAATATAATATTATTTTCATTATAGTATTCAACTATATTTAATTGGGAATAGTGAATACTCAAGATGGCAGTGAATAGTGTTCACCTTTCACCATGAACTAAGTGAATAGACTGGATCCAATCATCGATGTGTCGTTGTCACATCACAAACGAAGCACGGATGTTGACTCTGAGGAGTGGTGTGTGCGATGGTGATAGCAAAGAGTAAGAAAGTTAAGCCAAAAATGAACAATACAATCAAAAGCATGGACTACAATTGGACTCCTGGCCAGGAACCTCCCAACAACCAAGAATTGGGTGTTCCTCGAGCCATATTCATTCCTCATTCAAATTCCTTGCCATTTGACGAAAGGCGTGTCACGCTGGAACAATCTATTAAGGTAAATATTATCTTATGCCAACAAGAAGTACATATATCTCATTTTACTCATTAGGTACAATTAGTGTTTTCATGTTTCTATAATATTTTTAATGTCATAATACACATAACAAAACACATAAAATCCATTTATAGCCATCAATTTTTTACAAATAATTTGTTTTATGTAATAGTTTTAATTAAGAAATTCTGTTGCTACAATTTAGTGTACATGATGCTTGCAAATATTTGTTCATTTGGTAACATCCTTGTGAATAATTAGCAGCTTACTGAAACAGCAGTTTTGTAACATTGTGTTAAAATTGCTTATGCACTAATGATGAAAGTTAAACACTGCTCCTTCAGTGTGCTGTACAAGTTGTTTTGCTAAAAGAATTATTATTATATATCATTAGACACACCATAAACATTTAAAACATACATATCTAATAAGTATATAATAATAATTTATTAAATTCCTAAAATGTATTGTTATTTGATAAATTTATATTTAATAAGTAAATCTTTGATATCTTGGTTAAATTATTTATTAAATATCATTAGTATTTTCTGTAAGCTCCTACTATATTTTTAAATGAATTGTTTGAACATGTTTTCGAACGAAACATCATGAACACAAGCCATCGTGAATTGCACTCATTTTTATTATTAACACATTTATGGAATAAGATTTAAATATTAATTTTAGTAATACTCATTGCATTTACTATTTTATTATTCACAAATTAAATTGTCTCTAATAAATTGATTATTATGTGTTTTATTGGCATGTTTTCGGGAACTACTAAAATGTGTCTTTTCTTTTAGTAAGACAATTGAAGGTTTATAAAGGATTAGTATTTAATATGACTGCATTTTTTCTAATTTTCATAAAAAAATATACAAAGAGATAAACTTTGTACTCACCAAACACTTTTTTTTAGTAAATAGTGAGCTAATTTCCTACATATAGATTGTCAATTTATTATATATGCAAAGCTGGCATATTGCCATAGACTTCCGATGTCAAAAAGACAATGCTTTATGTAGTTCATACTTACAATGTATACTATTTTTAATGACAATATGGACTTGTTATATCAAAATTTATTTTGTACTTAAACAAAAAAATGCCAAATATTTTTTGCAAAATACTATCCCATTGTCAATATGCTAAGAATTTGAGGCATTCTAATCTCAAGTTTTAGAAGTGGTTGTCTGATAAGCATTTATCTGTTTGCTGTCCAATATTTCTAGTATTTATCACTGCTCCTTTACCCTCAAAATGGTTCAGTTTGATGAAGACTTATCTCAACATTCACACAGTGCACTCGACAAATGTATTTGATTACTTTGATCTAGTTCTATTTAGGTATATGTTGTTGATACAAGATTCCCTTTGAGTTCTTTGTTCGCTGTCTTACTTATTTATATACTGTGAATAGAATAGAATATCATTATAAATTTTGAAATTTTGAACCAGCAATGAAGAGTTTTATTGAATTTTTTTTAAGGTCAATATTTTAAAGTGAGTGACAGGCATTCATTCTTATATCACATATTTTTTTTAATATTTTTTTTAAATGAACTATATATTTACTTTCATTATATAAGAAAGTGAAATAAAACACATTTAATTGATTTTTGTAATAAAAATAGTCAAAAACAGTAAATATCATATGATAACCTTTGTGATCAATGTACTGTAAATGATTATATTGGCCTATTTGGTCTTTCCTAAGTATTAAAACAATGAATTCACAAATGAGGAAAGAACAGAAGAAAAAAGAATGAAGGAAAAAGGAAAACTCTCATGAATAGTGAGTCCCAGTACTAGAGAATAAAAAAAAATGCTTTAAATGACAACTATGTATTCATTGTTACTCAAAATGATAATCTTTCTAAAATATGGTATTTCTGAAAGTGTTTTTCAACATGTTCAAGTGTTTTTTGTGAACTTTTTTGCAAATTCTACATATTTGGTCTTGTTTTAAAAATTAAAATTTTAAAAAATTATTTAAAAAAAAATATTATACAAATTAATAGCTACTATTGTTTAATCAGCCATGGCCGACAAGTTTTTAAAATAAAATCTATTAACATGTAAGAATGTCGTAACAGCGTTAATCGATTTTGGGCAATTTGAAAAACCTTAATAATTTAATTCATCATCCAAAGAAAATGTTCAGAGCAGGATGTAGGTTTAATGTTTTAATTTAGATATAACCAAAAAACTTCCTGCTGTTACTTCATGTGTTTCCTAAAAACGAAATTCATTTAGGCACTTCTTCCTAATAACAGGCCTAATTTGATAAAATATTAAGGACATTGCTAATCAAATTTGCGACCAAATAAGATCATAGTAAAGCTAACTCTGTCTACACACGTAATATTAAGTAGACGTGAGGAAAGGGTAAATAAAGTAAAGGGGTTATAAATCGAGTACTAAATACTCCACTCAAAGCTTGCATTGGTGTTGCTCATTGCATGGATGCATTAACTTTTTGTGTATGTCAGACATGCGCGGCTCGTGCGAGCACAGTCGTGTCTGACTCAGCGTTGCTCGGAGACGGTCACAATGGTCAATCGGCAATTAAATTTAATGAGATTAAATTGTGCTATTTCTAACATAGCATATGTTACACCAAGCGACGCAGCGGAAGTCGATTCTTATCGTGTGTGCAACGAACGAGTACGGGAAGCGCTTTATGTTAATAATAGTACAGTGGTTGCCGGCTAAGATAACCGCTTAGGATGTTGCTGACACGTTTGCGGTTGAGATTTGTTAGCTGTTGGTATCTTTATAAAAATCTTTTTATATAAAAAAAACCAATAAAGGCCAATTAGAGCCGACTAATTAGTTGTTTTGCCTTCAAATATGTCGACCTTAAAACGAATACCGGACGGCATTTTTGTATAAACCCAATCCCTTCTTCTTTACACCATTCTTTCTACTTAAAATAGGAGGAAACCGGTTACCGATCGTAGTTGCGGATTTTAATAGTTAACTGTCATCACTTAACAGCAGGTGAACCGCTTATCTTCTTATTTCATAAAAGAAGAATAAATTATCTAAAATACTCATATATGTATGAATGAATCTTTAATTTGATCACTTAGCCGGCATTAAGCACGCCATCTGTATTTTTGGTGTATCCAGACAGGGCATACCAAAATTTCACCTAAAAGGTCGCACGTCCCATTTATAAATCGTTATTTGTCACAGAGTTTCTATGAGTTAAAGGATCTCTTTTCATTAAATGTGCGTGGAACTTTTTGTTAACAAAATGAAACAGTTTATTGATATTACGGACTTGAATACATGGGTTTAATGCTCCGATTCTGGCCTAACTAATGAATAAGGTCAAAGACTTTATTTGAGGAAGAGGGCTACAAGTTATAAAGGAATGGAAAGCTCAGTTATGCTCAAGATTTACGAATTAGTAATTGAATGCAACGCACGACTATTCAGAGTAAATCAACCTCACTGCCTTCCATTGCCACTAATAAAGTGGCATATTCATTTACCATGTTGTGTATGTGTTGTATGAATGAATGTTGTATGAATAAATGACAGACCAGGATAATTAATGAGGCAAGTGAGAGGCAGTAGGAGATTTAAATGGAACAGCGACAAGAAGGAGAATGAAGCGAGTGTCGTGCAAAAGACAATAATAAGTTCTGCCTACCCACCAACATCAAAATTCTTTATTTGTATATGTTTTAATAAACATGCGTACGTTACATATTCTATGTATTTTCCTAAGTTTTCATGGTTACAAGCTTCTTGTTATCTATTTATTTATCTACTAGTTATGCCCAGCAGTTTTACTCGCCGCACTAAAGAATTAAAGTACTTCCGAATACCGCTCGTCCGAGCTATCACATCCGTCTCGCTTATTTTTCTTTCTGCTCGGCTCCTATGATTCATAGCGTGATGTTAAATAGCCTGTAATCTTTCGTAATCATTGTCTTATGAAATGCAAAAATAATTTTTCACATCGGATCGGTAGTTCCTGAGATTAGCGCGTTCAAACAAACTCTTCAGCTTTATACTATTAGTGTAGATTTTTCTTCGGAATTTCTTTTTCTCTTTGAATATTCTTCTGGTTTTTCGCCCCACAGCGGAGAATTAGGACTATAAAGAAAGAAAGAAGATATCGTCTATTTTTTTAATTAAAATAATTATATTTATCGTTTCTAATATTGAAGATAGACCTTTGTGTTATATTAAGCAATTTGGACATAGGTATCGTTTAAACGTTACGACGATGAGAAAGTTTCTAGCGGCGCGCTGTTAAAACCAGTAAAACGCTGCAATAATTGCGAAAAGTTATGCATGACGATTAATATTTGTGTGTGTGTGTGTGTGGCGCTTATGAATTCTATATCAGTATAACTTCTGTTAGAGCACCCAGGAAAGAGTTCCCGTAGCTCCGCCGATATGTGCGGGATCATTGTGGGGTTTTAATCGGTGTGAATCCGAAATAATCCGCACTTATCCCAAGGGATGATATACGTAGGCATAACCTCACATTAAAAAATGTGAAAATTGAAATGCTACAAAAATTAAATACGCCGAGGAATAAACTACCAAGCTCTAAAATGTATAAACAATTTTTTTATTAACCTAATAATGCGTTGAGATTCGTGATTTATAGCAATTAATAGACTATTGTTACATCGAGCGTCCTTTCTATTCAACCATAACTTATTGAACAATACGCAATGTACACAATTACCCGTAAAGGCAAGGCGTCCGTTTACTTTAAAGTCAGTAAGTTGTGCGTAAAATTTGTATTTGAAACTGAGTGGTATATTCACTTTATAACGGCTTCGACGACAGAACAAATAAGTCAGATTGACGATTTATTAAATAAGGACATCGGTAATAACGAGCACCCGCATCTGACAAACATATTACTAGATTTATGGATGCGTAATGAAATGAATTTAAACAAACTGGTATCAGTTTTCGCGTACATGCAGCATTCGAATAATTTCCGAGGACAGGATAAGCTACTATGTTAAGACCTTTTCCCAATTGATTACGTCACATACAAGTAATAGTAAAAAAAATACCCGACTGACTATTATTATTGACATTAAAGATTTACTTCCACTATATGGGTTTTACGCTGACGTATGCCCACCGAGGAAGAATACGAATCGAATGATACCTCACTCTTCAAACTCGGTCGAGTTGTTTGGCTACAGCAGGTCACAATGGGACGAACATGCATACCCGCGAAAAACATTACACCGCTGTCAGTTGGACAAAAATGGAGTAATGATTGATGACTTATGTGTATATTTGTTGATGAAACAAGACATTTTTAAGATCATAAAAATAGAAGTAGCTAATCACGGGCTAAGAATAGGGATGACAGGTTTGCTTACGACGAAACTTAAAGAGTCTGTTCTTAAAATTAAGTATAAAAAGCTCTGAATTTATGGAGATTAATAATTTTTGTAATACATGTCATTTTATGTAACTTATGTATTATTTATGTTCTTTTGTTTCAGATCGGACGCAACGTATACCGAGCGACACCCACACCGACGAACACGATCTTCGAATGTAGGGTCCTTTCCCGGCATCACGCAACCCTCTACTATGATAAAGGACACTTTTACCTTGTGGTGAGTTTTTATACCTCTTACACTCACTGCTGCAGTTTTTATTTCAGAAGCACCTACACAATCAATCAAAAATATTGTACTTATAGTTGCATCTGTAAACATGGCACACTTCTATAATTTTTTTAACAACGCAAATCTCTAAAAAAGAAAATAAAAAAATCAACTCTTTGTAGTTCTTGTACATCGTAACCTAACCTGGTGTTATAATATAATTCTTACAGTGGTAGAGCCCGCAACAACATCTGTTGCACGAATGGGCCGGCTCGAACGGTGAAATACCACGACCTCACAGAAGACAGGCGTGAAGTAGAAGTCGTAAATACTAGTCCTTTTCCCCTTCCTATTCTTTTCTAATAAGGAAAGGATGGGAAGGAGAAGAGGATTTAACGGGAGAGGGGATGAATAGAAAGAGGAAACATCCTTTTTTCTATTTGACCCTTGTACATTAAAGGAAGGCAACGTACCTGCAACTCATTTCTTTGTTGCAGATGCCTATGGGTGACGGTCACTCAATATCGGTTGTACCGTAAGCTCGTTTGCCACCTTCTTCTATAAAAAAAAAACAAAAATAAAGATAATAATGCATGTATTACTAGAGATTAGGTACTGTTCCTTTAGGCAACCCTGTCATATTTTTCTTGCGTCTGGCACAGCCGCAAATATACGCTTACATGCTTGTCGCTTACTGTACTTTTAAAATGATCATTATTGGTTTCATAAATCTGGACGATATATTACGTACCTGCCTAAGTTCGTCTCTCGTGGTCTCTATCAACACTTATCTACTTTTGATCATACCTTATTTTGTCTTTTCAACAATTATATCAAAATAATTACTAACATGATTTTACTTGTAATAATTTAATATATATATTTAAGTAAGTGTAATAATAGTAAATATAGTTATGTCTCTAAATTGTTACGTGTGAAGGGAAATAAAGGCTATCTTTATCTTTTATCAATATATACGGTAAACACATGTAAAATTACATAGTCTAAACATTAATAAACAACTCACCTGGAGATATAAAAAGTAATGTATACAACAAAAACAAAAAAAAAAAATATTAAAAAATCATTATCTTACAATCTAATATAATAAACGCTTCAATAACGATGGAGCAACGATATGACGGTATGTGCATGCTCTCTGATTATTAAAATATAAATGGATAAAACTATGGTTACCTACATATATTGTCAAAATTATCGTAGCGTAGTATTGAAGTATCTAAATACAGGTTGTATTAGGTTTTAAGATACTCTCAATTGTATTATTAATTGTAGGTTTTTTTTTGCTTTTTAATAAATAAATAAAAAACAAGTTTTTAGGTTTTTAATATTTTTTAATTATAATCAAAACTATATCGCTTAGATTTCCACGTCAACAAAAATGACGAAATAACTTTGTAGAAACGTACGCTCAAATAAAGAATAAAATATATAACTGAGGAGAAAAATGAAAAGATTATTTCTACTATGCCTGTCATCCTTGATGACATTTCCACTGTACAGGTGAATTAGTGGACAGACACTTTTTTCATAAAAGAAAAGGCTTACCTAAAGATCACAGATTCAGATTTCCTGACGCACTTCAGTCGCTTCTCCTACATGAATAAATCTGCACATACATACTCGGCGGTTACGAGTATACTTAATATCGTCTTTCTTTTGTGTATCGCCGATCTGGTCCATATAAGTTCGTCTAGGATAGGGCTGCTTAATCGCAGGCCCGCCGACCATAGTGTGGCGCGTGGGCGAGTTTGAAACGACCCGTGATGTTGTTAAAGTTACAAAAATAAGCACGTCAGTGGCCTGCCAAAGATTGTTGAATCGTCTATTTGGTCCGATGCAGCCTTGCCTGCAGCAGCCTCGCAGGACGTCCCCTAATAAAATTGTCAATCACTATCGAAGCGATTGCGACGTAGGTTTAAAAGTAATTATTATTAAAAATAATTGATTTTAATATTATTTGACCGTATATACAGTTGAGAAATTAAACGAAACTTCTTTGACGTGTTCACATATGAGCAGTATTCAGGTCTGAGCGCGGAGTGCGACGCGACGTGCGGCCGCGAATTTGCATGAGGCGGACCGCGGTCGCAAACAATCTCGCATGAATGCGCTCTAATGGACACCTCATCTGCCCGTAATTATAGGGGGGACACGTCGAGCAAATACTGGAGGCGCTTTTATGCTAATGCGTTTTGTGAAGAGACAGTACCGCGATTGTACCGCGAGTTTTTGTTTTGTTTCACTTTTCCTAGTAGACAAGATTAAGGTAAAACCACTAAAAGTCTAAGCTAAGATTGTATATGACCCTAGCTTACCTACTTCTGTCACTAAGTAAATTTATTTGACCAAAATATCTAAGATCTAATACCACATATTAGAAGTTAGGCTACGGAGTCTTTTTATATTTATATTTTCAAAAATAGTAATACTCGTAGACAACTTTTTACACAACTTCCTTGCCTTGTGAAGAAGTCTTTAATAACAATTTTTAATGACAAGCCAATACGAATAACGGCTTGGGATCGTTCAAAAGAAGAGCGTGCTCTTTCATTAAAGACCACCAACCCTTGCAGATCTACAATGTTGTGGATGTTCATTGGGAGCGGTGACCGTCGAGCGTCGAAGTTTACACTACGAAAGCGATTAAACCAAAAACGTACAGTGCTGTCATTAGTCATATCCTCTTCAAACACATCATTGATATTACGTGCTTTGTCTGCAGCATTACTTCCACACCGGAACTCGTATTCTAAAATTACTCTAATTTTCAATATGGGATACATTTCTTCATATTATTTACTTTTAAGGCCGAATAAAAAAAGACAATTGAAAGTCAAAAAATCGAATGTTGTGCATTTTTCAAATTTAGAATGTTCTAGTTGTGACGTAAAAAAAGTTTCATCCTGGTATCTCAGACCA
>DWTW01000246.1:0-18264 GCA_018246275.1 Papilio slateri
ACCAGGAGCGGAGTTCTAAGGTAAGAAAGACAAAAAAAAAACACAGACGAATTGATAACCTCCTCCTTTTTGAAGTCGGTTAAAAATAGAGATATTCACTAGCGGTAACGTATATTGTAGAGATCCATCGTAGAGACAATAACGTTCTTACTTACGCCATAAAGTGGGCGAACATTGTATACCTAAGTATACCATTGTATAACATTGTAAGTATAACATTGTATAATAAATAGTAAACAAAAATAATGTAAAACGCAAGCGTCCTGAGTAGGGTAGTGGGACAGCGAAATGTTGGCTTTCGTTCTTACTGGTCAATGGCGGCCTGTTATCGGCATGATGGTCGGTTGCGCGTCGCGCACTGACCCAGAAGGACACGTCGCATTCCGATTGCCATCGTCGACGAGGGCGTCCGATTCACTCGCCTCAAGGCCATCGGATTAGGAGCTTACAATTTCTTTGTTTTCTCAGCTTACATTACAATTTGGTTATTTTTTTAATACACTATTAGCTGTGATATGTTAAGTTATGTTACTTAGCTATTCATCATTAAAATGTGTTAATCCATGTTTAGAATTCTTTTTTATTATTGTTTTACATAAAAAAGATAGAATGTAAATAATCGCTAAAAATCTGTGTGCGATGCTTAATGCGGCGATGCACGTCAGCTATTCAATTCTATCTTGATTTTATTATAGTTATAATATTCTAATATGTAATAAATGCGAGGTCGTTGTAACCGATTGACCTACTGACTGCTAACGGCTTTCTAACTTCGATTATATCGCACTATCTTGATTCTTCACACAAAGTTACAAGTAGGTATTTACCAGACTGCTTTCGGTCAAGATAATACCTATATATATTGAACGATTTCAATGAGTTTAATGTCTCATGTTTTGTATTCGTTTGTCTTTTATAATCATATAAAAACCTGAATAATACAAACGCAAAGAATTATTTAACAAACCAAATATTTATTGTATGGATACATATCCATGTCAGTCAAATTAATGCCACAAAGAACTAAAGAAAGTGAAGACTGGCCCCAATGAGTATCAGAACGTATCACACGTATTATATTAGCTTTATTATGTGACAATAAGAAAACTAAAGATAGTTAACAAGTAATCTTAAAAAAACACAAGAAAATTATTGACATTTATTCATTTGAATGATTTACTTCCAATATATGGGTTTAATGCTAACGTCATATGACCTGTGACACTCCGGAAAACACAAATCGAATATACCTCACTCATCAAAATCGGTCGAGCCCTTTAGGCAGACATACATATATACAAACATACCTGCGAAAAACAATATCCACCTGTCAGTCGAGCAAAAAATAAATTCACGCCCAAAACAGTTTCCATGTCACTCAGTCCTTAACAGCTTAAATCTGTCTGCCCTATATTTAGTCTAAATCTAAACCATCGTACTTTATTTTTTTAAACAAAAAAGCTGTGAGTAAGCAATTCAAGCAAGCTTACAATAAATACTATGTCAGAAGTTCGTTTCCTAGTTAGCTTGCACTGACGCTTTTAAATTTAAAACAACGTTTGTATGTTTGTCCTCTATGCGTTCCTAAAACTATTGATCAGATTGTGATGAAACTTTAGTGGGGTGTTCCGGGAACTAGGTTTCTGGCCGAAAAAAATGTAAATAAAAAAGTATTTGTCGATTTTAATCAAACATTTGCGCGTTTTTTTTACTATTTGAATTAAATTAGCTCTATAGATAACATGTAATTAGTTTAAGTACTGATAATTTTGGAGTTTGTGAGCATAATAAAAAATCAAACAGACACACGGAATGAAAAAGCATTGCCACTATTGTGCATAAACTAAACGTAAGTACTGTGCATAATGTACAAGCAAACACTTTTTACTTCACGTGGCATTGCAACGCATTCCGGTAACAGCTAGTTCTATATAATTCAACAGACAAGCATCCAGTGCAGTGTATAATAGTGAAAATATAGTAAACAAAGATCTTATAATACTTTTAACAATTGAACCGATCTGGAAGTTTCTTTTCCACGGTTTCCACAGTAATCGTTGCTGCGTAAACTATACTTTGCGATTCTTCTCTTCACTACGCATGAAGTATAACTTGAAAATAAATTTTGTAGTTAAACTCTTCTAGAACTTAACTGAAAGAAATTAAGCATGACTGATTTCTTAAACTCTGGTAAACCTCATTTTAAATCATCCAGAGCATTTGAGTTGTAAATATAAAGTTGAACGTACATGTATATTTTGAAAAAGGAGTTTTGCCAGAGAGTATTTAGACGAGTATAGAGATATATTCACTAATTAACCACGATATTGTTTATGACAACTCTTGTCATTCTATGCAAACTAATCTATCGATACGAAATGAAAATCCACAATCTCGTGGTAAATTTTTACTTTCTCGACATGTGACACAAAATATTAATAATTTTATCAGAAGTTAATAAATCATCGAAAAGTAAATTAATATGAATAGAAATTAAATACGTTTTCACGTCCTCATGTAAGAAGAGCAAGTGTTTTGATAATGAGCGAAATATTTTATTGCTACGAGGCTATGACTTTTATTTCATAAATAAAATTATATTTTCGTGATACTTTCTATTTGAAAAATTTATTTTCATTTTTTAGATTTTACACGGATATATTAAGAATATATTGAGGTAATAAATTGAGAATTTCGAATAACCAAAACTTCTTACACCAATAGTGTTGTTATTTATATGATATTTTGTATATATTTTAACTAAAATAAGGGTTAAATTTCAAATTATATTAATATACATTATTAGAATTACAATAGTAATGACATAGGCTACCGTTCCATATCATATTAAACATCCTGTTATTAATTATTTGCTGCAGTTAATATCTGGATGTCTGTGTGGTGTTTGCGGTTTGACTGTGGTCGAATAGGACGAGAAGCTTTAAAACAAGTGGATATGGCGAATAGCTTGAAAAGTGTAAAAGAGGTTATTTACTTCTTTGAAACTGGATTTTGACATGAAAAAGTTTTTTTTTTATCAGATGCTTTTTGTGAAATAAACAATAATATTACGATAAATTACTACACTATAAATCTAGCAGTTTTTCCTCAATTATTGCTCGGAGTGAATGGCCGTAATTCGAAAATGTTTGTACTTTTTTACCTTATATAAAATTCGGCTACTTTTTTTCATCATCCACTCCGCCAAGCTCACTTTCTCTTGCTACCACTGCCACATACAAACGTAACTGTGAACTTGTGTTATAAAGGTTCCGCCAAAATTAAATAAAGATTGTTTTTTTTTTATACAAACTCTTTACATACAAAATGTTTTCGGTTGACATTAACAACCGTACGATTGTCCCGCAACTTCGGCCTCGCTTTATGTAAAAATGCCGCGTGTAATGATATATCTCCAGCGATATTTCCAAGACTGACTAAGAATTTATTTACTGCCCTTTAAAGAGCCTTCATTTATCGTCCATAAAGGCCGATAAAGCCAGACACGAGCTTCTCTGGTGCGGATATTCATAGGCAATCGGAATATAGCAAACGATCTCGACTATCCAAGGTACATGGTAGATGTAAGAGATAACAAATTAAGGGTCGATTATCATTCATTATCTATTTCTTAGTGTTGTTTAGGAGGCCCATAGTTATTTTCTATTGGGCATTTGCAAAAATTTCATGAAAGAAACATGAGAGAGATCTTTAAAAACAAAACACCGAAAAATTAATTTGATATTTTGCGCTGTGAATGCCTTTCAACAGAATTTCCTATAACATTACATAAGCAAAAGTTAATATCCGGCCACAAATCGTCTGTCTAAAAATATTTAATTTGCGAATTATAATACTATAAGACGTAAGACGTCTGCAAGAGACTGCGCGGCGAGAGTCGCGAGGGTCACTTACTTAGCAGCTATAACATATGAGAAGGTCACAGCGTTTATTTTTACCTCGCGACAGATCTACGGGAGGTATTGAACTAGGCTCCCGCTTCGGCTACCTCTTTGACGTATCAAAGAACAGAACAGCAACTAAAATGTTTAGTGTAAGAAATATCAAAATTCACTTCCGAATGAGTGCCTCCCAGTCTCCGCCACCGAAATTAGTTAACTAAATTGTATACATTTAAATCAAATAACATTTAACTCAATTACCGCATTTAGTTAAAGTTAAATGCTATTTGATTTAAATGTGAATTGAACTGCAACCTGTAAAGTATTTAGACGTAAATATTGTGTGAAATGAGTCCAATTTCAAATTGCTACGCTAATGCCCGATTTACACATATTAAGTTGTTGAATAAATTTTGTGTGACTTAATTACAAACAACTGTCTACACGTACTTTACACTAAAATTGAGTTAACCTTTTTAGTGTGCCTTATTTATATTTTAATTTTTATATAATAAATATTCTTGAACAAATTTTAAAGTTATCTGCTCCGATAATTTTGGGCACGCTTAGAAATATGGAATGCGACATTTAAATTTTAACCAAATGGGCGCCTGTCCGAACGCGTCAAGGTGTCAATCAAGCCCCGCCCACCAACTAAATGGAAAAATAGAACAAATTCTATTTTAGTTATTTAGTGGTGCACTACATTTAAACTTGTTACTTAACCGTCTGTTTACACGCATGAATTTAGTTAACTATTTAATACGTGTAAACCAGGTATTATAACTGTTTGCAAGGAAGCTTCTCAATAGTAATTGTGAATATCCCTTTAGTGTCGGGATCTAGATACAAGAGTTAATCTGTAATCTGTGGGAAAGATAGTAAGAATTTTATAAGTAGTTTTTTATCGAAAACGACACCTTATAATGTAATGAGTCTCGCTGGTCCTCTTTTATTTGGTACCTGCAGCTTGCAGCAGAGCTCAGGTTGACTTTTATTTAACGGATGAAAATAAATATTTATTATTAATACTTCTAGTTTTCCTCCCAATGTGTAATTTTTTATTTTTGAAATAAAATATGAAAAGCTTAATAAAGTTGATAAAGAATGTAGTGATTATTTCAGTTTTCCATCTAGGTTCATAGTCCCATCAGAAGGTGAGCCTAACGCCATACGCACAACTATTACAAAACAAAATTTTGTTCCTATTCATCTGAAAAATCTTACTGCTTTGACGATTATATTGCAACTCAGATTAAACTGCCTCTTTTTAATTATAGCATTTTTTTCAATACACGTAAGGGACATTTTATTACCCGACTGACACAGAAGGTAATGCTTTTCGTGCGCATGAGTGTTTTTATATTAGTGATGTGCCGTATATCCGTACCTGTATACTCGGATATCCGTATCCGGAGTCTTAGGCGGATCTTGAAAGGATATTTTACATAGAAAATATAAAGATGAAATAGAAAAAACCTTTACAGTGACTTATATTCATTAAAATTACAGATTAGACAAATTTATATATGCAAAAATTAAATATTCAAAATTTTACTATAGTGAGTTGCTATATCAGGTGTCCCAAAAACCAACTCATCGGGAGTGTAGGTAGCCTCTTTACCTTATTTAAGTAACTCTTTTATACAAACATGCCTGGATGGGTTATTGACGATGATTTAGTAAAAGAAAACAAATGAGTAACTAATTTAAAAACAAAGCTAATAAAATCTAGTGACACAGTGAGAGGTGATGCAATAATTAGGTAATAGTGGTCCAATAGTCGATGTGGGCGCCGTGGATGTGAGAGGCATTACATAAAACGTATTTAAGTAGATACATGAAGAAAGTTGCGCGGACATTGGAAAGCTCGAGCGGCCGCCTGCGACTCGCTGATTGATTAATAGGGTTGCCACATTATAAAAGAAAAGCAAAAAATGTTTTTTTATATCAATAATCAAAGATACGATCAATACTAGTATATACGTATATAGTATAGAACTGGTAACTACTATTTTAAAATATCAACAATTTGTGTACTGCATTTGTGTTTGTCCACTTGGCGAACAAGATGATAAGTCTCAATAGACCATAAGTACTCACAACATACCTGGACTGGCTTATTTGAGCTAAAAAGACGAAGATACATCTTTAGAACTTACGAGTAAAAGTAATCAAATTACAAAAGAAAATTACATCTTTTTATAATTAGCTTTTCTTAGCTACCGATTTGTTGATCGACATAAATTATATTGACTTCTTTAGATAGCTGTAAAAGCAGTTATGTTAAATGACTAGTCTATGAGACCCATCCGGAAATTCAATATTAATTATATGAACATTAACTTGATAACCCTATTGTTTATAGCTTAAGCGATCGACATACGTAGTATCTAGAAGTATTTAACAGCATGTTTGACACATAAAAAAATGTTTTTTTTTATGAAATGTGGTAAGCAGTAACGAAATGTTTTTAAGATATTTTATTAAGTATAACTGTAATACTGTAAGGAGCCAAAAAACGTAAGCCCTAGTAAATTAGTAACATAGTCCATGTAACTAACTACAACTTTTAATTTCTTGGTAATGTATATTGGAATAAACTAATATATATTAGAACCTAATTCAAACCAATACTCAACTGTAAGTATCCAATACTAAAAAAAACTTTATTCAAAACAATAACAACCTATTAAAAAAAATGAAAATAGCAACAATGAATTATTCATTCAAGTCGCATTCCTTGTGTCGCTTCTCGCACAAATCACTACGACTATTAATTTCTTCTGTCGTCGGTAGATGGCGGTAAAGAATGGCAGCGCCTACTCGCTCTTTAGATTTGTCGTTTGGATCGTCCACACCGAAAACCGTATTCTGCATTTTATTTATGAAAGGCGTTATTTTACAAACTAATAAACGTATACAGTTTGTCTCTTCCGTTGAATCTTGTTCTTGAATTATTTGTTCTATGAGATCTGGTAGAGAATCATTTTTAGCGGTAGCAATAAGATCTTGAAGTCTTTTAGAATGTTTGCTTAGAATCCATGTTGTAGGATCATCAGATCGATTTGGTCTCACTGGGCGACGGGTGCCGGTTAGAAAAGTTGAAATCTGAAATCAATATTTATCGTTATTTACCTAATCCAATATAATTTTCATACACATGTTTCGTACACAAATATCAATCAATGGCTCACTATGATACATAGGTAGTATTTGAAAACAAGGCAATTTTAGTTGGAGCAGGAGTCTTTTTTACAGCATATAAAAGTGTATGCAGTTATACACTATGCTGTATTCGTGTACGGGTTAAATAATTAAGCGTAGCAAAGTAACAGTAAGTTTATTGCACTTTGGAGAATTTGTAGTACTTACCATTTGAGCCACAAAAACGAGGGCATTCACAGCGACTGCGCTAATTTGATTTGGCTGTAAGCCCAACAGGCGAATTAGGTGCCGCCACGGAGACGTAGGGTTTGATGCTTCATAAAGATCACTATTAGGTCGATCCTCTTGAAAGGTATTCTCCTCGCTATGGGAATCGTTTTCATCATACGCATCGTTAATTGGTGGTGGTTTTCTACGTGGATTTGGATTGTTGACGGTATTAAAGGCTCGAACAACAAAATCGGCTACTTTCAGTGCTACCGACTCCGATCCTGTAATGTGATAAGTATTGAGATGAATTACTTCTTGATGGCATAAAGCTTGATTATGGCAGGTTTTCTATGTAGTACTAGTATATTCTTCCTGCCCTTATCCCACTTTATGTGGGTTTGGCGCAGTACAACCGTAGTCTATTTTGTAATAGGTTTTGGCTATAGTTTTTTACGGCCGGCCGGCCCGGCCGCCTGCCTAACGCCAACCCTCCTCGGGCATATATATTAAATATTAAATATTAGTAGATTATCGAAATATTTACTAATATTTCTTTTAGCCATGTCCAAACAAGTTTAAAACTTGGTAGAACATGGTTCACGACAATAGTCGAATGGCGGGATTAGAACCCACGACCATGTTGTGCATGTTTCACGGACCATACCCTTAAACATTAGGCTATTGGCGCTTGGCTATGTGATACTAGTATAAAACAGGTAAAATAGCGAGATGTAATCTGCTGCACACAGTTGGCCATTTTCATTTTATTAGTCACATGTATGATGTTTATTTTGATCTCAATATACGTCATGTCAAAATCTTTTATCCGTGGAAAAAAACGCGTGCAGAAAGTCGTCGAACCTCATCTCAATATCTGCCACCGAGCTGTATTGTGTAAAGACTACTACATTCGTTCATTTACCAAATTAATGATTAATTTATAAACTAACTAATTAGTACACGGGTCTGAAAATTTAAAATTCCATCGTGTAACTTCTGCATGTGCAGCAACCGTACACTTTCTATTTACGTAACAAATTATAAATGTAGGAAAAGAAAACTTCACTACGTACCGAGAAAATCATGTGCAAATTTCATTCCTGTGCTCAGTCTGTCTAGAATACCTTCCCTTCTATTATTCTCATTGGCAAAAATTATTGGCATTAAAATAACTAAAAGAAACAGAGGAACCGACGCCATCTTGAGGCAAACGGCGAGACCACAATGCGCTTGTAGATTGTGTTGAACGCACGGTTCGTTTCTCAACGTAATGACTGCACAAACGCAACTGTCGCAGTAGACCATCAAATTCAAAACTAATTATGTTCTTCATATTTAGATACATGATGTGTGTTTTCTATCTTGTTTATATGTTTATAATTCATAGATTTTTTAGGTAAAAAATATATTTAATCTTGTCTTTTCGTTTGCTCACACTAGATGGCGGTGTGTTTATAGTAAATCTAAGACTGCGAGCCTTTTTAAACTTTTTTTTTCTTTCATTAAGACATCGGCTCAACATCCATTTGAATAAACGTCCCTGGTCATATAGTCTGATCGGTATAGCGAAAAAAATATGCGACTAATGAAAAAAATGGCTCAATAAAGTAAGTATTCCACATAATTAATAAATAGTTCTCCCCACTCCAGTTCCTAGTACTACTTACTACATGTTTGGTAACTGGAGGTTGTAACTAACCGTAGGTAGTGCCCATCCCTTTGGGTCACAGATTAGTGCATTATAAAAACTTAATAAGTGACGTTCTCTACGTTACTTAAAGACTTTAGGTAAGATCTTGTACAGTTAAGTACTCATTACTGTTATATTTATTAACAAATGTTATTGTTAATTCAAGCTTTCTTTTCTATTTCATAAATTTGATATACCCATAATAATCAAGTATATACTATTTTTGAGACGATTTATTCCCAAAAATAGTAAATTCAAAGCAACGTAGGCAATTAACTTACCTTTATTATTTTAAAAAATATGATTATATTCTGAATCATGCCGTATACAAGTGAACGTTGGCAGAAAGTAGACGTAGCGTCTATTGTTTTAAAGTTGTATCCACGTAATGATATATTTACAACACTATATTGTTCTGAGGTGTAGGATCAAAGCAAGTATTACTCTAGAGATACTTGCTCTAGAGTGATATTTGTTTAACTATCTCCTGGATGTTAGGTAGAGTCCCATAACTTGGTAGTGTCCGTCTGTATCAGTCTGTAAAGAGTTTATTAATTTATGTTATACTATTTGTAACTTACAGACAAAGTTACAAGTCTTTGTTTTTTTTACATATGTGTTTGAAGTATATATTTATGTATATAGCTTAGGTAATAAAGGACACGTAATTCAAATTAAAACATTCGCAATAATTTCAATAAATTCAAATTAATTATGGCTTATTAACAAAGGCGAGTTCAACGTTTTCTATACTTAGAGACTATGATTGACGAATCCGAAGATAATTTAGAAATACACCGAACAGGCAAGAAATGCCTTCTCAAAATTAAAAAAAAAATCTCTTCGCATACGGACAACGCCGTGCTACGTATTTTCAGTGTTACTATATGGGGTAGAAGCATGGTCATTGATACAAACGAACAAACGATGAGCAATAAACTGGTAGCGTTTGAAATGTGGGTCCACCGGCGCATGCTACGTATATCATGGACGGATAGAGTGCGTAACACTACCGTGCTGCAGAGAATGGAAAAGTTCTCAGAAATACTTCAAACTGTACAATAAAGGAAATTAGAATATCTAGGTCACATTGTTCGGAACAGTAAATATGAGCTACTCCAACTCATAATTCAAGAAGCAATAATAGGCAGCCGTAGACCTGGTCGCAGAAGACACTCCTAGAAGACTAAACCTGCGCTGGTGGTACATGAGCACAAAATCACTGTTCAGGGCAGCGGTGAATAGGCACCAGTTAGCCGTAACGATCGCCTGAACCTCCGCTAGGAGAGGGTACTAGAGAAAAAGAAGAACAAAATCTTAAAACAATAAATATGAATGTATTTAATGATTTGAATCCAACTTCAAGTACAGATAAAATTTAATAAATAAAACAGTTAAAAGTTTTCGGTTGCGATCAACTTAGAGGCGTCGGCAGCTCACTAACTTTTTTTCTCATTACTTAGACATGTTTAAGCGGTCTATTTTCTATATTGTCGTTTCAGTCGACCTGTTTCCTACAACGGTTAGACAACTATCGCGCTTCGCATACCATGAAGATCTGTCACCGTAGCAAGATACGTCGGTATTCCGCTTCTAACAGTCGAGGAGACCGCAACATGACTGACTTCATTCCTATATTATTTATATATTTTATCATCTTATTTTACTTTACAATTGCCGACACTACTGAAGAAATTCAAGTTCTCAATGAACTACCTTTAGACAAGCTTTTAAGAATAAAGAATTCACTACAAGAAGTTTCTACTGCGGAATACGGCAACACTACGGCGACTGATGCGACGTTTATTGAGAGTTTCGGAGCCCAAGCGATGGCTATGAGATCGCCTGTAAAACGCACGGATTATGAAGAGGGTCTGTATAAGAAGGAAGTTAGTAAAATAAATAACATATTCTCGATGTCTGTTACTACATTAGCGTTTCTCGCTTTCGGTGGATACTTGCTTTGTTTGATAGTTCAGGCGGTTAAATCTAAGCATGGATACAATACGGCCACCGTGCCTCAGTCCACGTTTGTATTAAACGCAGGAATCAAACGGCCTCAAACACAGTTTGCGTCATACGGCAGACGAAAGAGAGAATCTGAAATACCCAATGAAATTGATTTACCGCCTCAACAATTATTTTCAGCTCTAAAACAACTCTGCGAAGGATACGCTCAATGGAATAATTGGAATAGTGTAATTGTATAGTGTAGTTGTGAAACAAAATAATTAATAATTATTGGTTAATAATTATTAATTATTTTGTTTAATAAATTTTATATTGAAATGTTTAATTAACATGGTATTATTACTTTGATATGTATTATTACTACATTTGATAAGTGTTTAATAAATACGTTGAATACATTTAATGATTGGAATTTTGTACTTACCTTTTGTACATTGTTTGCTCTTTAAAAATACGACCCAGGATTGTTATTACAAATGGAATGGATATATTACAATGCTAGATGATAGATTTACAATGTACCTCGTATGATTTAATAATTTTACAGTTTGTTTGTTTGCATACAATTTTAGAAAAGTTAGACCGTAAGGTGTAATGAGACTTAATCGTTCCAATCATACTTTGCTTTATAGCTTAATAGCTCATCGGGAAGCTGGTTTAAAACCACCAAAGCAACTTATTAAAAACATAATAACGTAATAGAAAAACATTGTCAATTCTGGAGATGAATTTAATTTACGCAGAGATAAGTAGAGACTAATCAAATACATTAATAATTATCACCGTGAATCTCGTAGAAGAGTTCTAAGATCAAGAACTACTAATGTTTGATAATAATTTATAGGTAATAGGTTCATAGATTGTGCTAGCACACATCTAGGCTAAATACCTATTATTTTTTAAGAAATGCTTTCCACAAAACAGTTTTTACATTAAAATCAGGAAACCAGATTGCCCCTCAATATACCTACAATCTGTAAACGTTTTCAAACTGTCAAATAATCACACTAGCACCTAATAATAGCTGTATCTTCGTCTTAAAGATACTATTGTGAATGCCGTTTAAAATTCGCTTTGATATACTGCATTCCTATAGTGGCTTGTATTGTGAAAGCGTTAAAATACAAAATTTCGTGTGGTATGTAAGTTTCTTTATGATATTTTGGAATGCTGTAAGTATTCAGTCTTGTTTATAAGGGTCTGTAATGAGGGGTGCTGCTTAAGATCTGTCATCGCCAGTGCTCCACTGTTTGCCGGCCGCTACCAACATAATTCGTTAACTTCAACATATTTGTTATTAAAATATCTTACTTTGTTTTAAAATCTTACATCTATTGGGTATAAAGTCTTAGTTTATTAATAAATATGGACGGTTAGGTAACTCGCGAGTTTATTCATTAACAAAACGGGTACTGCCAGGAATATTACGACGACTATTTACTACTTGTACGAATTAATTACATATATCTCAGGTTTTATACCTGAGTCTTATAACATCACAGGAGTGTTTTAAAAAGTTTACTTCGAGTTA
Source organism: Papilio slateri (assembly GCA_018246275.1). Lineage (NCBI taxonomy): Eukaryota > Metazoa > Arthropoda > Insecta > Lepidoptera > Papilionidae > Papilio > Papilio slateri. The sequence goes on from DWTW01000246.1 coordinate 12,473, forward strand.
AGATGAAAACGCTGCCTCCAGCAGGCAGGGAAGTGAGACGTGTGTGGGGGAGGTCCTCATATTATACTCGAGTCACATGTGTATGCGTCGAGATAAAAACTTAGGTATTTTTTTATAATTGACCGGACATCCATTGGTCATTCATAAGATAAGACGCCGAAGTATAATATAATACTTCGGAATTCTGCCAGCTTGTGTTATTTTCCCAGAACGAGTTACACGTTTGGTAGTGTGTGAATGAACGGTCCATTTATACTGTAACATGTAACTCTATAGTATCCAAAATTCATTTTTTTTTCAAACAAATATAGTATATCTATATTCAAAGTTAGAATTAATGTTTGAAGGTAAACATAGAGTATTTGTATAATATATCTATATAACTGCGTCGAATTAACCTCTAGTATGATTAGGTTACACTTTTAACGGCTGGAGGATGGAATCAATAATATTTTGTTTTCTTTGATATCGTGTTACGATAAAATACTATTAGATATATGTTGTGACATAATTTATCATAGTTTTTTGTTTAAACCGTGCTGTGATTCTTAAACCATGTTTAAGTAACACTTAGCTTCAAAGACAGTGCAGTCGGGCCGCGTCGCCGGTGGCTGCAAGATAAGGGCCCGTACACACATGTTGGTGACGATGACGGCTCGCAGCGATTGCTTTATTACACTGGGAACTGCACAACTTTTTAGCATTCTTATTTATATTAAACCTTCACCGTCCTCTAAGCATTTGTATAAAAATAGCTGCAAGAATGTAGTGTTTGTGTTTGGCTTTTATCAACTAACAGTGTACCAACGAGTAATAAAATTATTAACAGCTATTTTTTCCGAATTTGAAAAAGTCGTTCAGCTTTAACACATTTTTGTGACATGACATACTTTTTCCATGTTTCACTTGGTTAACTGTTGATGCATTAGTAAGCAAAAATATATTGTTGGCATTACTATTTGTGCTAAATAACATGACACCTGAGTCCTTGTTCTTCCGTACTTTTGCAATTACAATTGAACGTTTTATTGCAATCGATAAATACCAGATATCAGAGAGTAAGACTGAAAGTGGGGGCGTTTGGGTCAAGGGTTTACGACTGACGACTCTCTAAACTAAATTGAATTTAACTCGAAATCGCCTCGTAAAAGAACTCATCGTGCGTCTTTACAGTCGAACGATGCAAGCTGTCGTAGGTAGGGTGACCACATATTCTTAGATCGATGGACTGCAATAATTCTAATTCTAAAGTATAGTGGTAGCTTACTGTGATGTCATTGCTAGATATACTTAGTAGCGCAATGCTTGATTTTTAGACATTACCGTGATTGTAAGAGTGGTTGCACGATTTTACGTAAGAAGTCTTTCCCACTTTTCTATATCATTGTCGAGAACTTAAAATTAGTTCAAATGAATTTTTTGCATAGAACGAACGAGAACAAAAAAAAACAATTGAAAATAAGAGGGTACTTAGCCAGCAATTTTAACATCGTGTCGTCCACGAGCCACCTCAGTCCCCCGTGACCATGAGTGATACTTGAAACGTCAGGAACATAAAAATTAAATAAACGTGATAAAATCCGTAAAATTAGTTTAATTTCAGTGTGCAGTGTTCGCGTAAATATAAGATATTATTATGTGTAATTTATTGCCACATACTTCAAGGAAAGTCAAAGGACTTAGTCAAAGACTTATGAGTCGTAAGGGTTCACTGGTTGGTTTCACCGTGTCCTCGTTTGTTACCTTAATAAATCAAAAAATCCTTTAAAAGCAACAACATCATAGTCATACTATTTGTAAAACACTAGTTACAACAGCACTAAAATAAAGAGGAATTTTACTATATCAATGAGGTAGGTAAACTAAGGTAGTACCTATATGTAGCCATCTGAATTACACGTATATATATGTAATATTAATATCTACGATTTCATTGTCTGTCAATTATATAAATACCATTAGGTACATGTAATTAAAATTTAAAAAAAAATAAGAAAAAACACGAGCTAGAGTTTTGAATGTTCTTAATTTTCTTCCAGTTTACATAATTATTATGAAATGTGTTTAAGCTTTTAACCAAGTAGATGGCATTATTCTTAATAAAAAAGTTTGTAAAATGTGTGTAAACTCTTTTTACATTATGGTGCGTGTGACATTTCGATTCGTCCGTACAATGGCGGAGTTTATGTTTAAAGAAGAATAAAATTTGAATAACTTCGTCGTCCTTATAAAATTTTTGCATAATTTTTTTTTATATTATAGTAGAAGGTGGCAAGCGAGCAAGCGATTCGCCCGATATCAAGTGAACGCTACCCATAGGCACCTGCAACATGCTAATGTGTTGCAGATGCGTCGCCCACCTTTAATGGACAGATACGGAGATAAACAGAAAAAGGATACCTTTTCCTGTCCATCCCCTCCCCCGTCAAACCCTCTTCCCCTTTCCATCTTATCCTTATTAAAAAATGATAGGAAGAGGAAAAAGACTAGGATTAGACCGCCGGCACCTCACTCATCAGACGAAACGCAGAAATATTTCTACTTCACGCCAGTCTTCACCGCTCGAGCCGGCCCATTTGTGCAACAGATTTTGTTGTTGCGGGCTCTACCACTGTTGAATACAAACTAGATACACTTATACTGATATAGGAACTTACTATACTTATATACAAAATAACATAAGGACGCTCAAAGTGACATATTTACAGTACATATTGTCATGCAAGTCATGAATTAGCCATAGATATTCTAATGGACGGGCCGTGCGTAAGATATGATCCTCAGATGGTCGGGAAGACAACAAGACGTAGAGGACCGATTAGCTACATCTATGCTAATATCCTCTGAAGATTTGTAAATGATTATAATTCATGATTATGTGATATCCCAAATTGTGACCGGTGTTGTAATTTAATTATTATTATGAAATGTTTTATTATAATATTAAACCGAAAATATGAAGAATTAATCTACAAAAAACGGGCGAGCCTTACAGTAGTCGCATATAATGTGTAACATCTGACATCTCTCGGAAAATGGGTTGGTACCATCTGTCAACCCAAGTGGTTCGCTTACCCGGCTTCCTGTTATACACGGCCACAGATTGTATATCAAAAGTACCGCACCACGGTTGTACTTTCTTTTACAAAGCGATAAGAGCTTATGATTTTGCGCGAAATACTGCGCATTGCCGTCTCCGCGCGACTGCTTATTCATTTAATCGCTGATTTCGTTAAAAACGTAATTTCACTAGCTTATTTCGTATCGTAAAGCATTCGTATCCGTTGTAAACTCTAAGTTTGTTTCTTGGTGATGGGTAATTTAATAGTTGATTATATCAGAACAGAAGTATGTTCTCAACTACTTAGAATTAGAAGTTAGAACATTTCTTAAGTCAATGTTACAAGAACAGCTGCAAATATTATAAATTTTAGATATCCAATCAAATGCGAACAAATGTTCCAGGGTTACCTCATTCACGTATGCCGGTGTAGCCATTTAAGCATTACGTTAAGTAACCAACAATAAATATCTCAGGCAACAAAATACATCGCGCACTCTGTTGACAAATCCCGCAATAAAATATAAGCATTTACAATAAAATTAATTATTATTTACACGGTGCACCGGGCGGCAGAGCTAAGACAGCATAGAGAGGATATGACCTTTGCTTAATAATATTAAGCTGAATTTATTTCAATTAAAATAGATTTTTAAATTGTTCAGAAATTTACACGGCAAGATCATTATAATATGCCTTTAAAGCTCCTTATGATGTAATGACTTCCCTACTATGACATCCCTACTCTAGACAAACCAATTGTTATCGGCTCTTAACAATTGACATGTTTGAATTGACATTACCCATATTTCGCCAATAATAAATACGTAAAAAATATGTTATTAACACCCACAATTTGCTTTAATGAATATAAAGGTTCAAAGGTTCTAAGATTAACATATAATGAACCTTGGCGTTTTTTTTAAGATCTGTGCTTTTGTATTCAGAAAAGATATTTAGTTTTCAAATAATGTTATGACATTATTTGAAAACTAAATATCTTTTCAGCGTCAATAGATGGTACCTTATTTTTTTTTTGTAATAATTCGTGTTCTACAGGAAAGACACAAATAAATTTTAAAATAAAACCTAAAATAAAAATAAAACCGTATGTAAATACAAAATTTGATCCAAATCATTAGAGCCATTTCTGAGATAGCCGAAATATATATGACACCCGTTAATTTATACACAACTAGAAATATTATTAACCGTAAGCAAATTGTGAATACAACGAATCATTCACAATCTGACGTGTCATTTCTCGATAGTCAAATTGTGAACTGATGAAAGACAATTATAGGTTAAGTTTGTTAGGTTAAACATGATAGGTAGTTAATGATATCATAAAAATATGTTTATCAAAGAAAAATAGGGTTGTAGCGTCTGACATGATAAATATATAAATTGTTTTGTCAATGTAATTAATGGGAATTTTTTATTTTGTCATTTCAGTTGCTTGAGAAGTGTATAATCACTGTAAATTTTTGTGATAAAAGAAGAACAAAAGACTTGTCAATTAGGAATTTAGATCTATAAGACGTTAAGGTGTATGTCCACACTAATATGAGCAGGGGTTGAACCATGTTGGGGGTCTAGAGACGCCGCGCGGGACACCGCGTTCCCCCACTCCCCCCACTGCCATGTAGGGCCTCCATAGCCTTACTCTCTAAAGGTCCCATTTCCGATACATTCAATAATACCCCATCTAATATTCTTTAATGTTTGACACAACAAATTATTATCTGAACCGTTATAATTTATACTTTATAATTGCTTAGTACATTTTTATCTGATACAAATGTTAATTGTAGGAATATTAATGCTGTGAATATGTTCATATAAGAAAACGTTTAAAATTATAAATAAAAAGCGAACTCCGAAGGAGGGATGAAATAATAGAGATTAAGATCAGAGTTTACGATCATCTTACCTTACTTGTGTCTGTTTATACATTATTTTGTATTCATTTTAGTTTCAATTAGTTAGCGACAGCAATAACTCGGAAAAGCTTTAGTATAATGTAAAATAAAATATATAGAATTTTAAAACGAAGAAATACAAAAATCCCCGTTCCTAAGCTCAATTGTCGCCATTCGAAGTGTAAATTTTAGCTAACCTTGTAAATAAATAAAATTGGATAATTGCGTAAATCTCTTCTCAAAAATTACGTTCCGAATGTGACAGGGGTTTATTGCAACTGTGAGAATTAATCTTAAATATAAATAAAAATTAAAACTATCAAATGAAGCACACCGTACGAAGCAGCGTGATGTTCACGGGCGACCCGCGGCAATCAAAACTCCCGCCCGAGCCTCCGCGGCCGCGCAAGCGTCTCTCCGGACTTTTATTGTGATTTACACTCGCGAAACCTTTGCGGCTCAATACTTCTTTTTTGCAATTTTGCACGATCGTACACCATTTCACGGCTGTTATTTGACAGATAAGAGTCAAAAAGCCCTTGTTTCAGCTCGATTAATTTACTTCTAATATTTTTTTTAAAACTAGTGTATAGTGAACACATTTTCCAAACAATAGTAGAGAGTTAAAATCTTGGTAGCACTTTGTTTTATTGGTATAATTCCGTTATTGGTTTGTCAAATTTAACAACTATGTTCTTCAGTACTTCAACCTGAACAGAAATTCCTAAATTGGTTTGTGCAGACGTCAAAGGTTCTCTTTTCACAAAAAAATACCAAGTTACCACAGTTTTCAATATATTGTATAATGC
>DWTW01000247.1:0-18256 GCA_018246275.1 Papilio slateri
CTTTAGTGCCCTCTTGCGGTCTTGTATACTAAACTGGCTAAGATACGAGAGATTTATATGAGCTGTCACTGCTGTGGCTTTAACACTTTTGCTCTGCCAATAAAATGGTGCCCGCACTTTTGTGTATTAATTTACCAAAAGAAATCTAATACGGTTCCACTGCGCGACCGCCACTATTATGGAGTTTAGAAGCAATAAAGTTAATGAAGAAGAAATACAATTGTAATATTAAAAGGCAAAAGTCAAGACGGACAAAAAAGTACATGGGAATTACTTGGTACTAAAATGGCGGTCGACGCTTCGAGAAAATTACTTCCAGAGTTTACTGGAACCAACGTCAGCACGTGGATATTTCGAATATCATGCATCCTAGAGGAGAAGGAATGCAAAGAAGCTATTGAAGATGGTATAACAGAGGAAATATTAAAGTCGGAAAAGTTCAAAAAGAAAGACGCAAAAGCTAGAAGTTTGATAGTCAACTGCCTCTCAGACAAACACTTGGAATACGTCAGAAGTGCTGCGAGTGCAAACGAGATGATCGAAAACTTACGAAAAGTATTCAAAAGAAAAAGTACGTTATCTGCATTATACGTCAGGAAGAAATTATTAACCTTAAAATGTGACCCCAGTGTCGAACTAAGCGACCACTTCAACAATTTTGATATGTTAATAAGGCAATTAGAAGAAACTGGAAGCACAGTAAGTGAACAAGACCAGGTGTGCTACTTACTACTGACTATGCCTGACAGCTATGATAATACAATTGCCGCCTTAGAAACTACTAACGTGGAACTTACAACAGAGTATTTCAAAAGCAAATTGTTAGATGCAGAACATAAAAAATCTAAATAATTCAGTGGAATCACAGGATGCACACAGCTTCCTCAGTTGCTTTAAATGTAAAACTGGTCACAAAGCTATACAGTGCAGAACTGGACATGTTTTGAGAGGACAGCATCGAGGCAAACTAGGCAACAGCAGATATTTCAACGGAAATAACAATAGAGACTTTTATCGAGGCAACGGCAAATACTTCAATCGAGGCAACGGCAGAGGCTTCAGGAGGTAACTCCAGAGGCAACGTGAGAGGACAATCGAGGGGATCATCAAGGGACACCATACTCCAACAAGGAACAAGTGCTATGAGTGAGAGAAATCCATTTTCTTTTGTTGATAGTGAAGAGGTATTATCTGTTGATGTGTTTAATGAGGACATTAAGTTTATTATTGATTCAGGGGCATCTCAAAATTTAGTCATTGATAGTTATGTAAAGTACATGTCAAACATTGAATATTTAGAAACTAAAACTAAAATTTATGTTGCTAATAGCCAATATTTGTTTTCAAGTAAAAAAGGGACTTTAAATGTAAAATATAATAACTTACCTATAAAATTAGAAGCACTACTTGTCAATGGATTATCCCACAAATTATTGTCTGTTAAGAAATTATTAGAGAAAGGAAATTCTGTCAGATTTCATAAAAATTCTGTATCAATTGCTAAAGGAAATAACATAATTTATGGTATTTACCATGTTTAATAGTCTGTGTGCAATCAATCTTACACTAAACTTAGAAAAATGTTATTCAATAAATAATGATAAATCTATGGCACAAAAGGTTAGTACATGCTAATAGAAAACACTTAAAATTATTGAAATTACGTAGCTCAGAAAAACCATGTAGAATATGTGTAGAAGGAAAATCAACAAGATTGCCATTCTCTACAACACCCAGACCAAGATCAAAGTATATAGGAGATCTCATACACACAGATATATCAGGACCAGTAAATATTCCTACATCTACAGGTGAGATATATTATCATACAATTATAGATGATTACATATATTTCTGTGGAGGTATACTTAATGCACAGAGAGGACAAATAACAAAATTTGTAATTCATTAAATATGTATTTTATTTGAACAATTTAAGCAGTTGTAAACTTCTATAAATTGAGGGCTGTGTTGAGTATATTTACTTTGTCCTCTCACTTACGTACTTTTGTGTATTTATTAAATCTCACTCATGTACTTTTGTGTATTAATTTACTAAAAGAACTCTAATAATATTTACATCACTGAGTTTAAGCTAAATTTGTTATCGCTTTATTATAACAATGTTAAGTAGAAAAATGGCATTATTCAAAATGTACATTTTTTACAAGACAAGTGTTTAAAGTTTTTAAATTTTATTTTTTTTATTTTATTTACATTATTTTTTCTTTAAAGTTTTAAATTTACACAGAAGTATTATATATCATTTTAAAAGTATTTAGATAATGATTAAGATGGCGTGGTTAATTTAATTGACTTATATAAAAGGAGGCAATTCTAGCTTGACATGTCATTTTTCTATATAATTTAGAAAAAAATGTGGCAAGGATTTTATAAAAAATGTAACACAGAAATAGAAAAAAAATGTTTTAATTTATTAAAGTTATTATAAACTTTAAATACCTTGGTATTTAAAGTACTGCGCATCAACTGAAAATTATATGAATATTCGGAAATAAAACTTAAAATATGTACATATTTGTATTTAAATATGTTGAAATGCAAACTATTTGAAAGTTCAGTAATGATATTTGGAAAGTTAAATTGATGTACTTTTAAGATTATCGTCGTTGATACGCCGCAATGGTTCAATAACGCCACACGAAAATCTATTCATGATTGGATTAACGACAGTAATAAAATTAATAAATAGATATCTTATTAATAATTTATCAGAGTAATGATACTCTTAGTATCGAATATGGAGTATATAAATAACAGACCACTAACACCTCGGGAAATTGCGAAATCGTGATACTAAAATAAAACAATTCAATTTCGCTACACTTTACACGTAACCTACCTACACGGGATCTAAGACATCCGGTATATATCTTATCGAATAAAAAATAGAGTTCAAATTCTCGACTGCTGATGATCTGTATAAGTTGGTTATGTTCTCAAAGGGGACAATGGTAGGTGCCCGATAAAGTTAGACTGTATGTCAGAGCAGTAAAGTCGATAATTGATTGTGAGAGGCGCGTGCTGCAGCGCGGTGGGCAGATTAAACGAAATGTCTGGTTCGGCTGCGCGCGCGCCGCTACGTGTGTGGTCTGCCGGCGCATCGCTCTCAAATATGCTCTACTTGAATATTTGTTTAAATTAAATGTAATATATATTTCTTGTCTCTGTTATTATAACATTTAATTTAATAATTATTATTATCACATTAATTTTAATTTAATATTTGTATAAGAACAATATTTATAAGTACAAATAAATCTTCTTCTCCCTGCCCTTTTCCTTATGTGGGGTCGGCACGGTACGACCGTAGTCTATACTGTAATGGGTTTTGGCTATAGTGTTTTTACGGCCGGCCGCCTGCCTGACGCCAACCCTCCTCGGGCATATATATGAAATATTAGTAGATCATCAAAATAATTTACTAATATTTCTTTTAACCATGTTGAAACAAGTTTAAAACTTGGTTGAACATGGTTCACGACAATAGTCGAATGGCGGGATTCGAACCCACGACCATGCTGTGCATGTTTCGCGAACCGTACCCTTAACCATTAGGCTTAACTTAAAAGCACTTTATTCACTCACGGTCACCTTCACCCACGTCACAATCGGACGGGAACTCTGACGCCGGCAACTTGTTTCAGTTTTATACGAACCGAAAAGCTTTGTTCGAATTCGAGGTATATTTAGTCTGTGAGCGAACAACCATGAAAAAATATAGGCCGTGCTATAGTGCATTGGTATTGGAAAAGTCTATACAATATTTGCAAATACCGATTCTCCTAAATGTGTCTTGTGAAATACCTATACACGTTTTACAATGATGATTTATAATGATGAATGTCTTATTTTATTTAGTGTAAATACAGTAATAGAAATTATAAACTTAATTTTAGATTTTTCCAGCTTTTCCTTCCCAGAAACATTAACTTTGCCCAAGTATCGTACACCTCCGAGAGGCCAATATTATTAAAATATTTTCGACGTTATCGCTTCACGCATTAATATATAGATAATTTTCTTACCTTTTACTCCTATGCAGTCTTTAGTTGTAAAGGGGACGCCTAGAAATGGCATTTCTTGCGCTAGTTCTTGTTCGCTTTTAGTTCCACTACGGACGAGATCATCTGCCTCTTTGGCCTCTTTCAGGGCTAAATTAAATCGATCCTCAACGAAGCAATTAAGTGTGCTGTTAATATCTCGTATACGACGAATACACGTTTCTACCACTTCTACACTGGAAATCTGAAACAATAACGTATGCTATCATGCATACTAGTAGCTACAGGGCAACAAAACAACAAACAAACTGTATCCTGTTTACTGAAAGTATACACACGAATACATAATACATGTGTACTTGTACGTTACTATCAAATGGATGGATTAAGAAAATTGGTGTTTTGTCTTTCCAACCCGAGTTCATTTTATGTCGTAATAAAAGACTTTTATACATCTATAATTTCGTTTTCACCTTCTACATTTTAGATTGTAGTAAAACACATGTAACATTGTAATGTGACTCATGGAACAAAGGTGCCAGAAAGTCGCAGAATTTTTCAGTTATTTCTATATTGAAGAGTGCTGGCAACTTTCATAAACGTTTCAAAAAACCTCGGTTGCTAGCGAAGCTAGATAAGGTATTCTTTAATAAACAAACTAATTTTCCCATTAAAAGCGAATGAGTATACGTCCTTTATTTGTACCAATAAGACTTACTTTTTTATGTACAAATAACAAGACCTAATGATCTCTATCTCTAACTGTCCACTTGAATTAACAGGGTTGAGTGCGTTATTCGTTTAATTCTTATTATCTTGGATTACTTTAGAAGTTACTGCCGTATAAATTAAACCAAATTTCCATTTCGATTGTGAAAACTAGTTATGGTTTAAAACTAAAAAAATATTACTTTTTTATATAATAAAGTGGCAAACGAGCAAGCGGGTCACCTAATGTTATGTGACCGCTACCCATAGGAATCCGCAACAAGCAAATGAGTCGCAGATGCGTTGCCTACCTTTAATGGATGGGGATAGCTAGGAAAAAGGATATTTCCTTTTCTCTCATCCCCTTCCCATCTAGTCCTCTTCCCTTTCCTATTCTATGCTTATGGGAGGAAGAGGATCGAAATTAGGCCTCCTACTACACCTCAGTCATCAGACGAAACGCAGAGGCATACTTCTACTTCACGCTTGTATTCTGTGAGGTCGTGGTATTTCCCCGATCGAGCCGGCCCATTCGTGCGCCGGATGTTGTTGTTGCGGGCTCTGCCACTGTAAAACCCATTACTTCATAACCCTTTATAGTACAAGCTTAAGCTTAGTTGAAATGAAATGTTAGTATATTATTTACAGTCATATCATTTATAAGGACGATATAGGGAAGAACCTTATTTTTATTACGGAAATGTAAACTCATTTTTGAGGGTATATCGTCTAATTTCCGCCTTATGTAAGATAGATAAGAAAATAATCTATCTAATCTTACTAATATTAGTTGGTGACGGAATAAGGTGCGCCCTGTATAACCTCATATTAGATGTAGATAAATAGTAAATAGATGAATAGTATAAACATTTGTGAGCACAAACAAATGTGTGTATTTATTACTCTGTCATGGAAAATAATCAACGGATTTTAATTATAAAAGAGTACAATAATATAAGTAACATCATCAGGATAACATAGGAATTATATAAGATATAAAGATATTATTATATTTTATTATAAAATATGTAAAATGGCCAATAAGTGTTAAGTAAGTTAAGAAAGATGAGCTAGGAGGAAAAGATAAGCGACAGACAACTTATGTGGAAACTATTATAGCCAAAATAGTGGAGTATAAATACGTTTGAATTTGAATACATTACTTAGAATGCACATTTTATATTATTAAATTAGTACTTTTGGTATTTGAAACAAACGGTGTAAAATATTACAATGTCAATAAATTTACTGGCGAATTGCTAAATCAAGCTTTTGAACATTACACGAACGATGTTTAAAGCGTCTGCTCGTATTGAAATTTGCAAACATGTTTTTCCTGAACCCAAGATAGATTATATTGACCAGTTCTTTGAAACTAACCGACGAGTGTATATGTCTCGTAATATTAGTGTCAAAGGAGCGAGAAAGGATTGAAAGACCGTAGAAAATTCAAACCAGCCTTTGCTTATCATCTTGAGTTACGGGCGGAATTTATTATTACTCTGAATATACCCTCCCTCACCAACATACATATATATTTAATTGCGACAGAAGATTTACTAAACGTAATTTAATTTTAATATAGTCTAATAATAGTCATAATGATCATAGACTCATTAACATACACGCTTACATTTAGCAAACCAGATGACTTTTTATTCACACATGTTCAACTATGTGACCTGACTATACGATAGCCTATTTATTATTAAAAGGCTATGAAAATATATAAATTATCTTTTATTTTTAAGGTTACCATTTTAAGTAAGCAAAAAAATATTGTTTTTTTATTAAAAAAATGTTTCTTAGCTTGTCTCTCTCTTCTGGTACCTAGTTACGCTTCAATTTACAACCTAATCATCGTAGTTTTTATTGTAAAAACGCAAAAAAAAAACACTTTACGATAACAAAACTTCAATGGGGAAATGAAAAGGTTTTTAGTCACTAAAACATAGCCATTAAAACTATGTTTAAATTTTAAACATAGTTTTAATGATGTGAATAATGTGTTTATAATATATATACTGACTGAGAGATAAATAAATGAGGTAATTCAAGCAAAATAGATTCTTGTTTAAAGTTCTAAAATAGATTTAGTTATTTAAAAATGTATTTTAACTATATAAACCTTGAAACTTTTACAATGTAAACTCATTTTTAAGCTACATTTTTTAAAAGCATTACTTTGCAAATGTAAATGATGCACGATAATAGGTATAATAATAAAATAGCATCGATTGTCCTAATTTCCTTACTAATATTATAAATACGAATGTGAGTTTGTTTGTTCACTCAACCGATCATTATGAAATTTTACACACACATTGTCAGGGGTACAGAAAAGAATATAGGGTACGTTTTATCCTGAAAAAACTTCCCGAGGGATACATAAATATAATCGGTCGCCGTGGTAATGTATGACTCGATGGTAACAACTTTTGACCGTTCGTTACTACATGGAACTTTACCATGGAAACCGAGAAACAACTTTTTGACATTCACCTATAAATGCCAAGCAATTATACGTGAAATCAAGTTACAAAATTTTCCAGCGAGGAAAATATGAAATGAACATCTAGTATTTAATGAAACAAAGGAATTTCTATTAGCTTTTTAATGTTACTAGGAGACCAAGGTATGTAGTGCACTTGTGATAGGTGATTTTTTTGTGATGCTTTAAAAAGCGGGACGAGACATTGTACTCATTTTTGTAAACAACACTACAAAAACCTCGGCAGATTGACCTTCATACTCTACTGGGCCTTTAATTAAATTGAAAAAGATTTAATCCAAGGGACTTTTGTGACCAGATCCACATGTTAATAAAAACAAAATGTCTATGTCCGATAATAGCTTATTTTGAGTTAAGTTTCTTTTAAGGCAGTGTGAGACAAGCAGAACCTTAAGAGGGCTTTTTTATTTTAAATCCGAAATGTCAAACATTCTTTTCGTTTATATTTTCTTCAAGAGGAGGCCCCTTTTACATTCTCTCCTTATAATTTCCCACAAAAAGACTGGTAATTCTTTTGATTTCCCTAAATGGGTTGGTCAGTTCACATCAGGTGAGCCGTTTCCTCGTTAACCTATTTCTGTTAAAAAGATATATTGCGAATTAGCTAGTACGGTTTACCATTTAAAATAGCATTACCGATTTAAACCAAGAGGAATCGTAATCGAATTCGAAAAGAACCCTTCAAGAATAATGAATCATAATTTTGTTTAATTTAGTAAGCTATCTTTATCATATCACATAGAAACAAAAAGATAAGATAAGAATCCATTCAAGGCTATACACAGACGTTCTTGCGCAAACACAATACAATGGCAGGTAAAACATTGATATTTATTTAACGAGGAATAACGTAGGAACAACTTTGTGTGTCAGTTGTAATACTAAAAGCACTTTGAGTCGTTATTTCCTTAAACACAACATGACCTTCAATATCCGACTCGCGTTAAGAGCTTTCACACAGCACGTTTTTAAATCCAAGTCAAAACATAAATGTATCACCTCCATACAACAAGAATGTTTATTTTCAGGTCTTGTGTTTTTTCTCCTGTTGTGGCGTACAAGTACAATAAAACGGTACAGATTATTTCATAATACCTACTTTGTTTATACAAGCGATAATAATACAAAATATAGCCTATGATGTTTCTAAATAAAGTAGCTTTGTAATGGTGAAAGAGCGACATAAAATAGCTTGAATGATAGCCTTACTACACATGTGTAGTACACACATCAAAACGGCCATTTCATAATATATCAGTATTATCTTTAATATATCAGTTTTATCTTTAAAACGAGAAGCAAAGCCTAAAGGAAGTGTTTATGTTGGAAAGATCTAAAATAGAGCATGTTGTTAATTTGGTAAAAATGTATAGGACAGATTTATATCGTCCCGTTCAATTTGTTTGGCCATTCGTGCGTCTCACGGCTGAATCATCCGGTGACGTCACCGGGCAGAAACCTGTCGATTGCTGCCTTTATGAATCAATTGAAATTGTTAGACTTACCGTGAGTTTACACTGCTAAAAACATCACATAAAACATGTTGTCATCTCTCCTTTTCTATAAAAAACCGATATGACCACATGTTTTAGATAAATGTTTTCGGCAGTGTAAACTCACGGTTAAACACACTTTAACTCGCATCTTTTTCACCAATCCCGAGTGGACATTTTATGTACTCTTTACATCATTTATCGTGTCTTAAATGTGTCGGAGTAAGCCTTGTACAACGAGCATAAAATTATACGGTTTTTTATATTTAACGGCTGATAGAATTAGCAAAGGAACATTATATATGACGTCGTGGAATCGAACCTTGAAATTTTAAGTCAGAAACTGACCTGTACCACAATTCCAGTATAAAAACAAAATGATTACATTAAAGAAACTAAAAGGAATGTTAGTAGAATATAAATATTGCATGCATTACGAGGGTATTTATAAATTACATTTAAAACACGACTACCAGGAATTTCACAAATATTAATTTTCTGCATTCAATATATTTTCCTTTAACAATATGTGTCATTGTTACAGGTCACGCGTTAAAATATCACAACTGATATTCATCACCTTATTTCATAGAATACTCACTATTATAACATACTATCTTGTGTACAGACAACATATAATGTTATCTTTAGCTTTTAATATAATCTTACCTTACCATAAGTCAACATTATGAGTACGCTTTATATAGAGTAGTCATACCTCCTTTCGTCTAATTTTCTTTGCAACTTCAACAGCCGGTAACTTGAGAATCTCATCGGTTATAGGTGGCAACTTCTCACCTTCAGTGCCGTAGTATAAAGCAAAGAAGAACCTAGCCACAGCTGCAATAGTTAAACGCACAAAATGTAACACTCTTATCTTTAGACCGATCGGTTTATTTGTAATCTCTGAACTCATTTTTACACTGTTTAAACTGACGTGTCTGTATAAAAAAATATATTATAATAATTTACACGTTATTTTAGAGCTTTATCGGAATTTTTTTTTTATTTTTTGTAGTGGCGACTATAAGTACAGACGATAAGAGCGCACGACTCAAATCGTGCGTTGTCTGTCTTGGACTAAATGGTAATGCGGGGCGGGGGATATAAACAGCGTTGTGCTGTGGTCAGACTCGGACCTCGTCACAACGCTATCGCCATCTCACTCCTGTACGCGCATTTCTACGCCACGAACAGGGTTGCCGGTTGCCATCCGTATTTAATTAAGTATTGTACGTTATTTTGGATAATTATAGTCTGTAGCTATACTATAGGATAATAATTAAGCACCCCAAAATACTTTATTTCGCATGATTCAATTTCTCTGGGATTCATTTTACATATACTTGGATCGAAGATGCTATTGATGGTTGCCGCATAGGTTCGATAATTGATCCTGAATAAGTATGTAAGTATTAATTTTGTATGTAGCCAATATACAAAATGAACGACTTATTTTTTTACCACAAATGAACACTGTTTACAGCTGGTTGTATATTACGGACGATGGTATGTTTAAAATGGCTAGAATAACAAATACGTGTAAATCAGAATAAGAAAGTAAAATAAATTCCACTTTGTTTTGATACAATGTTCATTTTTATGTTTAATAACCAATGTATTTTATTTGTACAAAAAATGTTTATATTGCACAAAAAGTGGCAACCCTTGTCGCGGACGACATGTGTCATCGCGAGTCACGACTATGCTCGTAATATCCTGAAATGACTATGATGCAATGTACATAAAGAAATAACCATAACTATTTTCTTCACTATTTCACTAGCACTGAAGTTTTTCGATCCAAGTATTTTAAATTTATGTAAATGACTGCCCCTTTGTTGTAGATTTTCTAAAATAATACCCCGCGAAAGTATGCCATTGATACTATCTATGACTTCCTTCCGTTAATGTGGGCAACACATATATGTAGATGGAGCTTGGGTTTCTATGTTGTCGTGGATGTACATGGGTAGCTGTAATCACTTGACATCAGGCCAACAAGGAGGTGGTGGCTATAGTTGACCAGTTTTTTGTACTAAATCTGTTCATGTTTTTTTTATCTTTTCAGAACAAAATGTCGCAAGCTGGAGAAAAAGAACAAGAGACGACATGTGAAAAATCTAAGAACAATTCCTTAAACATAAAATTACCCAATGCTCTTTGCTCCGCTGAAACGATTTCTGATAAATCAGACGTTTCTAAACCTAGTATCCTGCTTTCGTCAGAATCTAAATTATCTCTACCTTCAAGTCTTGGGACTCCCACATCTCCATTGCGGTTATCATCCCCATTGTCGTTACCCAATTCTCCCACTCCGTTCGCAAAGACGACGCTTCAAACCAGCGCTGCGAAACCTGTGACCAATGCATCGCGATTGGCGTCACCACAGGAGAAATCTAACCTGCCAACTGCCAATATGAATAGCGGCTCTGCGACTGGTAAGTTAATTTTATATATTTTAACATTTTTTGTGGTAAATTTAGCATCCATGAGTGGTATTTTGACTATGGTATTTTTTAATTTAACTGCCTTTTCACACAAACTACATCTACAGCTACCTATATGTCATATTATTTACGCCACACACCAACACACTAACTATTGGTGAAGTGTTACTAACTTATATGTTATAACCAGAAATAGAAGTAAAAGCCAAGTAATGCTATACAAAGAGAGCCATGTCAGAGAGTCCCTAGCACATACAAAAAAATCATGTTTAAATTATATAAAATATTATATTCATAAAACTAAAAATTATTAAATTGGATTTTTTGTTAAAAAAGAAAAGTTAAATTGGATTTTTTGTTAAACTTATACGTATTTTTGAGAAGAAATAAAACTTACACTTACTCGTAGCTGGAGCATGCCGTAAAAGGATACAACTAATTTAGCGGGTTTATTGTGCAGTTTGTATTTCTATGTACAATTCGGAAAGACGAATAGTCTTGTTTTAAAAAAAAAAAGCTTTATTGTCCAAACTTCACCACAATTTCATGGGGCTCGATCTCCTGAACTAGGTGGGGACCTGTATCTCAGGAGACAGTCCTTCTCTAAAGTCTTAGTTCTTAATATCTACGATACCTATATTGATTGAATGTTAATTCTATTATTGGCGTCAAACGTACTGCGTGAAAATGGCGGAAAAATCCAGCAACGCATATTGATAATTGCTAATCCCGAATCGTTAATTGGGAATAAACGTATTGCGATATTATTGTCAATAATTAATTGGGGATCATGTACCTCGGTATCGTGTATACCGTTGCGTCCTCGACGGATAGTTTGGTGTTATTTATTATCTAATTCAGCTATAGGTATCTACGCTCAGCGATAGTTATCGCAGCGCCCGAATCGCCAAGGACGCGCCTCGGTTACCAGACTCGCTGTAAAAATAGCTGAGAAATATTTTACCGACAAGAGTCCAGTTTTTTTTTTGTATAAATATTTATTGCTTGAACTTTTTTCTTTGTCAATTAACTTAAAGTTTAGTATCTTAGGGATACGTATAGTCACACTGAGTGTAGTTTTCTTTACTTCGAGTTATCTTGGTTACCTTGATTCCGGTGACCATCATTTGTGTAACATTTTGTGATGCAGAGAAACACCGAGTACGAATATTATAATTCAAACGATATGATGTGTGGTAAATGGAGTGACTTAAGTTTTTAGAAGATCGCTAAATTAAGTGGGTGGTAGGTAACGCTTGCGAGTATTTAGTGGCTTATGTTCTGGAATCTTGAAAATATATGATGTAATATATTATCTCGTCTTATTACCTAATTGGTACTTTGTTTAAAAAAAATCTACTTAAATATCCTTTGTTAAAATCTATACATAATTGAAGACATAACTTACAAGTAATATTTATGAGAACTCAAAGTCGATGCAAACTTAATTTTAAATACCTGAATGGAGCTTTTGAAATTCAGATTAATGAAATATGAACAAGTACTCTTGAACTATTTTCAATAATAATCGTGTACTATGCAGTAAAATGGAAACTTACTTTCTGAACGATTGATATACTTACCAATTTTTTAATTTAAATTTCTAAGTAAAATTTGATTTGTTTATAAAATTTAACAGTAAAGTGATATCATAAAGCTGATTCATTTAAATCGATATGATTCAAATATGCTTTTACAATTCTATGTAAAAAAATATAAAAGGGTTCTTGCACATGTACCCAATGACCGAAGTGATCTGTCACATACGAGTATACTCGTACACACTAAATATATGTATTAAATTCCTAGGGTATATTTTATTAGATGTGATATTATTGGCTAAAACTAATTCTATTTTTACAAACTTCTTCACTTATTTTCACTTTTTAATTTCAATATAAATGTATTAAATCGGCATTTTATTTTAAAAAAACACGTTACTTATAGTTTGACTAATGGATTTATCTCTAATATTTGTAACTTGCAACAGAATTATTAGAATTAAATTTTATTCCATGCTTATTTGATTACTTCATAATTTGGACCCTGGGTACGTCCTAGAACTCAGACTAGAACATTGTCAGCGCCAGGAGCAAAGGCAGCTTTTGCACCAAGTCAGTTCGATCAGGAAAGTACCACCTATAATAAGACCTCACAGGACACGGCTGTGAAGAGGTGGTAATATTTCACTTCTGCGTTTCACCCGATGAGTGCAGGCTCCAGTCCCTACTAAGGGTAGGACGGGGGCAGAGTAATAGGTAGTAGGCTATTACTCTCCTCTCTAAAAAAGGCTAGCAATGTATACGCTATTCTACCAACCTACCTACGCAACTTTTTTAATTGTTGCTGATGTTAGTGGATAGCGTGTGTCTCAAAACATTCGGTGACGTGCTTGTTTATTAGCCTAATTCTACGATTTAAAAAGAGATAAAACTTATAAAGTGAAGCATAATAAAATAGAGCACGAATGTACTAAAAATATAGTTGATAAATGTGCTCTGTATATGGCGTAGTTTAAAAAATCACCTCCCCACAGATGTTTATTCATTCAGTACCGCTATCTGACACCTACTTTGAAAATTTATAAGAAAAGTATAAAATAAATAATCGTAACAAAATAGCTTATTGCCAACATAGAATTACAAAGATAGACAAATAATAAATAACGGACGTTAAAGAAAGAAATCTATTTTTACTGACTGCAGACACAAGATTTACTCAGCACTCAGAAAATAAATACATTTTGTAGGTTATTTTAATTTAAGGCAGCATTAATAGTACTCGTAAACGAGCACGTATGCGCAGATTTATGAATGTAGACAAAACGAGAATGGTATCTTAGGACCGAGCCAAATAGAAATCCGTAATCTCTGCCTACCCCTCTGGGTTAGTGAGTGATTATTTATTTTTTGTTTTAATTATTTCACTACCAAAGTAGAGTTTAATTTTTTTTGTATATAGTAACACTATATTTTTACGTTTACATACAATATATTTTATGAAAACGACCAAATGTGTAAAATATAGTTTTAACATATAATCGTGGCCACATACAGCACGACGCAGACAGACTCCTATGGCAGTAATATGGACTGACAATCGGGTCAAGATTACGGGATACCATTGAGTGAGGGCGGCAAAGACCATCTCGGGTTCATAATACATAATACATAAAGTTCACTCCCTGGGGGAGGCTTACGCCTAGCAGTGTACGCATTTTTGCCGATTACATTAATAATTATGTTATATAAAAATAGTATATACATCAATAGCTGCGATATGACTATCATATGGCTCATACCATAATATTTCTAAGGAGGTCCTGGCAGGTAAGAAAGAAGAAAAAAAAATTCTTTCATCTTTTCAAAGCCAAAAAATATATAATGATACACTGTAATCTATAAATGTCTTAATTAAAAATAACGTTAGGTAAACCTTGTTAGCAACATTCATTTTATCCCTTGAATAGAAAACGCAAAACAAAAACAACATCGGTAGTTAACAGGCACTCGTTGGTGCGGGTTGTTTTCGCTGCAAATAATGAAGACTCGGGAATCGGGAAGCCTTCAGGTCTCGGCCCTCGACGTCGCAGTCGAGCGCAGAGCGCCGTCGAGATCGGGCGTCTTTTCATCTCTGACCTTATTGCACCCGAATAACATCCGATATTTTCAGCTACGTATTTTTTTTTAATAGAAATTAAAATCTTGACTTTAATTTATAATGGAAATGTAGATTAGTTGGTGTTAAACTGAAAATTAGTGATTGTCCTTGCCCCAGGTATTAAAGTCTTTAGAGAATTGATGTAGAGAAATGCATTTAGTTAGAAACAATATTGTGTTAGTGATGTGATATTGATATATGTGTTTATGATTAAATCTGTGTTGATATAAACACATGTTATCGTTTTGAGGTCAATGGCTGTTGATGTCATGTGATATGATGTGAAAATTCTCAAGTGATGCCTTGCTGTGGGTGCTGGTGGCACGGCAGACAGAGACATCGGCCCCCAGATCCAGCAGAATCAGGTTAAAACTGTAAACCTATTCATTTACCTGAATCCATAGGCTAATGGGCTATAAACAATATAAACTATTGTTTATATCGTCGTGAACGTTGTCGTATGTATGTACAAGGGCTTTATATTTGTAATCATCGATCGTAGACAGTTGGCATAGTTGTTTTATAACTAGTCTTCGTGGTTTTGAATCCCAGTGAGCTTTTACCTGTAACTTTTGTGCTAGGGTCACAATATGAAATGTAAATAGTATCTACTCTCATTATGGTTATAAGTGCGAGGGAATCCCGTCTGGTTGGTCTTTATTTAGTAATATTAATACTAGTGATTTTTTTTACATTTTACATTTTTGCGAACCTGCACTTTTGTTGTATTAAGTATTATCAATTTAATATTACGACATAGTTGTCAAAGATGTTTTGGATTGAATGCATTTATTACCCCACTCGATGTCGGTAAATTGTAGAACTGTAAATCTTCGAATATGTATGTCATCGAACGATTATGCACTTCGTGAGTTTATAATTGGACTAGTCATAGTATAAACTGTCAGGAAATTGTGAACTAAACGAACCATTGACAATTTAACGTATCATGCCAAATGTAACTTATTTTTTCTTTGATAAATATCTTTTTAGGATATTATTTTTATATACAACTGTCATGTTTAACCTAACAAACCTATCCTATAATAAACTTCACAGTGGTAGATCCCTCAACAACATCTGTTGCACCAATGGGTCGGCTACCGGTGAAATACCACGACCTCTAAGAAAAAGATGAGAAGGGGATTCGCGATGGAAGGGATGGATAGGAAGAGGAAATATCCTTTTTTTTGTTTACCTCCTCCTTTGTGCGTTAAAGGTAACTCATAAGCGTGTTGCAAATTCCTATGGGTAACGGTCACCTAATGAACCGCTTGCTCGTTTTCCATCTGCATCTATAAAAACATTTTACAAGTTTGCATTATATAAATTCGTTGTACTTCCCCGGTCGAGCTGGCCCATTCATGCAGAAACTGCTGATTCTGATTCTAGCTCAACCATTTTAAAGGCCGTGATCTCCTGTTCCATTTCTAACGGAGACAAAATATTTGATTTAATCATTTAAAAATCATAAATGGTTGTTTTTAGGTATTCATTATTTATGACGATCTTAACTCCGGTCATATTTTTATATCTGACTATCACTATTGGGCTAAAAGTAGTTATATAGTACACAGCTGTGAGGGAATGTTCTTGCACGATGGTTCTCTTATTTTGCGTCTAATTAGCTTGTTTAATTCATCGAACAAATAGTTTCATTCAGCAGTGAACCTTGAACAATGTCATAAGATGTTGAATGAACTATATCTTTTACAATATTCCAACTATCCTAATACTGCTAATTATGCGAGCTTCGTTCTACGTCATCGTAAAAACGTATTTTTTCCGAAAACATATTTCAAATTCGAATAATGATACCAATGTTTTGACACAGAAATTTTAGGTTCCAATAAGATTTTGCATTATTGCCAAAGGATCTATAATCCATGGCCCAAGAGATGGCGCCCTAAAACTTAGATTATTTTTTTGTGGAAATTCGAGTTTTTACGGGAAAGACACCTATACGTATCAAAATAAACTTTCATTCAAAGCGTTAGAGTCGTTTACAAGTTAGCCAAAATATATATTTTTACGAGAATATTTTAAGAATAGAAGAAAGAAATCATTTTTATACGAATTGCTCACTTTATTAAGTACACGAACTTTCTTCATTATAGCTCTTTAATATTAATGCTATCATGTCCATCAACTGCAGGTAAATAGCTAAGTCATTTATTTCTAGCGAGACTAAACTTGGTACTTTCAGTAAACATTCACCGAGAGGACAGTGTCTGTTGAACTTAGCACTTTGATTAAACTGGAATCGCAGCTAGTGTTGGTCCCTGTACGCATTTTGTAAACAGCAAAAAAGCTTTGTCCAGTCTTAATTATAAAACTATAAAAGTCTTACTATAATGTATTTTTCTAACGTAGTACATTACGGTGAAGTATTTATTAATAAATAGTATGTTTCTCTCGTCTCAAAGTCTTACTGGTACAGGCAGAGATGGCTGTTTCTTTTTCTATTTTACGGTCGAGATCAAACATTGGTAAGCGATTGCCATATATCAAGAAACAGTCGAATTCGAACAAATTTGTTATTTTTGACTAATTAATTATATTTTTAATAATAAAGTAGTAGTGAAAACAAAGCATTTATGATTTTAGCTATCCCTCGGGAACAGTTTATTTTCAGGATAAAAGGAATATATAATTTGCTTGTATACAACGCTGTGTAAAAAATTCAAAACGAGCCGTGAAAAACTTTAGGAGATTTGCGATTTCAAACAAACGAACGCAATTTGTATATATACATACATTGTGTGTGTGTGCATGCCTGAATGCGTGCGTGCGTGCGTGCGTCAGAATTGTATCGTTTCGTCTGGTAAGTGACACACCGCGTCCCATTCCCCTAACGATCTCCTCCTTGGACAATGGCTAGCAACGCATCTGTAACTTTTTTTTTAATATGGCAGATGTTTCATATAACATTTGACCTGTGATCAGATAATATTTGACGACACGTTTACTCGTTTGCCGACTTCCATAATTCCTTCAAGCTCACACCTGTACAATTGTGAAAGCAGTCATATAGACGACTACGATGCGATACGCATTCCACTAAGATCACTCATAAATTGATAACTACGTTCAGTGTAACATATTACATCGATTGCTGTGTGTACTCGCAGAAAGCTTAATTACCAGTGTTGTAAATATGATAACGAAATCTTAAATCATATCTTTCATCCGTTAGTCTGCTCCGTAATCATTATTGACCTTAATGACATTATTGCGTGTGAAGTCAGGGGTCCGAGTGTTTACGAATATTAATTATCGTGTCACATATACAAGAAATTATATTTTCGGCATGGTAACGAGACAAGGTCAAATGTTACGTCATTAAACATTCTTATTGAATATAAAAAAATCATTAATTATTCATAATAATTTTGATTTGTTTATTAC
>DWTW01000248.1:0-18254 GCA_018246275.1 Papilio slateri
ACCTATTACAGTATAGACTACGGTCGTACTGTGCCGACCCCACATAAAGTGGGGAAAAGGGCAGGAAGAAAAAAAAAGAACGCTATTCTTTTCTAGTTTTAATTGCAGTGCTTTCGGACGTTTCCGGTGTTCAACCTTTATAAAGAATAACTTAGTCCAATGACCCCCGGGAGGATATCTTGACTTAAGCCGTCACTTCGGGCACGATTGCATTCGATTCTCTCGAGTGTGCTTGGAAGGGACGAACAAGGACGGTCAGCTGCTTCAGTCGGATTTGTTTGTTATAGAAAACAAAAAAAGGTTTATTTAAAAATCTTAACCAACATGTTAACATAAGACTGAATACTGCTTTAAGAAAATTACGCGACTTTAGTTTGTTGAACCTATAAACTTTAACTAACGCACGATGATGTCATTTAAAAAGTTTAAGAAAATTATTTAGATATTACTGGTTGAAAATAATGAATATTATTTTCGGCCAGTTGCATATTATAAAAACAATGTATGCGAACAATCAAAACTCTTCAGAACTTTCCAATCGCAACACGGAAGTGGGTACAGGTTTTATTTAAAACAAAAAAATGTGTCATTTTAGCAAGTTTTGCAAAATAGCTTTCCAGATATCTCGTTATGTAGAAGTGAGTCGCAAAACCGCATCGCGGCGTTGATCGGTACAGCTAGCGAACCGGTACGTTATATAATTAAGTACGTACCAGTTTCTTTACCGTGAGTACACAGACGTCTTACGGCATTTACGATTTAAGAGGCTTTACGGTTACTGAAATGGATTGGATCTAAGATGTCTTTTTTAATATCTCGGCTATTACTGTGTTCTTTTTTTATAAAATTCAATATACACGTGTTGCTTACGTACTAATATCTTCGTATATTAAAAGATATTCGCGTAAGCAGAGAGGACGTAAGCCTATCATCACCAAGAATCATCATACAGATCGGTTCCTCATCCAGTGGATTTCAGTAAACTTTACCAGATTGTTGGTCCATCTTGTTGGAGAAATATTCCTGCTGCGTCGTCCTATTCGTAACCGTCATTCTTTAACCTTTTGGATTATTATTATACCTTATTGATACTTTTGCCCCATCGGCCGCCCCTTCCAAATATAGACCCGATGGATATAAATCAATATAATAACATTATTTGAAGGTATAACTTAATTTTATAATTTAAATGCAAAAATAATATACATTTTCCGTATTTTTAACTCAATTTAGACAGACTGAGACTGATTTCTTTGTCCTTTTTTACGAACGTCGGTTAGGTACAAAATGTGTCAGGAGGATAGGTCATCTTAGGTAATGTAAGGTTTCAGAGGTTACGATTACTGTAATAAATTAAATACGAATGTGTCTCAATTATTGATATACGTAGATTTAAAAATATTACTCATATTCTATATTACCTTTTGTTACCCTAGTCGAAGTAAAATTTGTATAGCACTATATATATTTGGATAGCGCTGCTCAAGTTTAACAATTGAATACAAGTTATCTCTTTTTTAATTAAAAAAAGTGAAAGTTTTTTGTAAAGACCATGTTCCGAATAAAAAAATAAATAAATTTGTACATTACCAAAGTTTCGGTACTGATTGCAGCCCGGAAAAATATTTATTATATATGAAAATTCAAAAAGACAAATGTCAGATTTCGTTTCATTTTATACCGAATGAAAATATGCCGCTTGGCTCTCCCCTGTCACGTTTGCGACCTTATTAGCTCGGTGATATAGCTCTGACAACAACACTACCCTATAAGTCGTGAGTGTCACCTAATTTCAAAAAAAAATTGATTTAATTTCACATTTATTTTTAACCTTTTATGTAATTCAATAATAATCATAATATTGAATTATATTATGTTATAACATTACGCTAGTGGCTTTCTAATATTATGTAAACGTATAATTCAAGCATTTAATCGCAAATTATTTAAGAAAGGTTAATTATAATATGTCATCGTAAAGGAACCATTAACTTAGGAATGTAGAGAATACGATAGCAAAGTAACCATTCACGACATTTATCGAGAATAAATTAGCTATCTTGTAAAGTGTAGAGTTAAATTGTTCATATATAGGTTTTACAAATCAATTACAACATTTTGCAAATCAAACTTTTACACACCTAATTCAGCCTTTAAAGCTAGTCTTTCTATGTCAATTTGATGCGTAACCATCCGAAATCGATTTTTAAAAGGCTGAATTTGATGCAAATGTCGAATTTGATTTTCAAAATACTTAAATTGATTTGGAAAAGTCCGAATTTGAAGTTAAAATCCTATAAATTGTGAGGCAACTTAAATTATCTACACCAGATTAGAGATAGTCAGAGACAAAGTGTAGCCCTAAATATGTTTTAGGATTGTCAATATAGTTCATATATTTTTATTTAATTCAATGCACAATTATCGGACCCTACTCATGGGTGCGACTTTTTATGTTCAAATATTTTTTTAGCTATTTATCAAAACGATTCAGACCCACGGAGATTATACAAACAAAATCAGAATACCTTTTTAAAATTCAACAATTAATTCTAGCCGCCGCGCCGGATCGTCGTCACAATAAAGAATATAATAACAAAACTCAATTAGCCGCCGCCGAGCAAAAACCTTTTTAGTAACAATACCGCTTGAAATTATAAATTATTTTGGTGAAAATGAAACGTGACGGGAAATTTTATTATTTCTCTTGACCACTTTTCGCTTGTCAATTAACAATTAAGTTTTAAGTCCATCACTTTATTAATGTTGTCTTAATATAATGTATTGTATTAGCTTAAAAATATCTTAATGAGCGATCTCAATAATGATTGATAAATATAGACAGAGATATAAATGACCGCTCACGCTCGTAAACCAGGGGAGTAGACAGAGATGGCGGCATTCTGTTCGGCACGATCATGGGACACCTTCCTTCCTGTTTTTACATTAAATCATTTAGGTATATTTACATGCTTTTTAGCTACTGACACTCTTTATATCGCCTTTTTAATTAATGTAGTTAATGCAAAGTAATACGATGTTATAGCCTTAGTTTTAAATTAAACTTAGATTAATTAAATTAAAATTAAAGTTGTAGAAGACTTCTCCGTAGGAACGTTTAAATATACATCTTTAAGTCTCAATTCTGTAAAATTTAATTTTATTTAGTAAAATCTTAAATTATTTTTTTTAGTTAAATCTTTAAAGAACACGTTATTTGTATACTACGCAAATGTTCAACGGATACAAACTATATTCTATGTTCTCCATAAGGATGCATTCATCCATTATTGACACCATATATGTATGTATATGGTTAACCTAAATTCACTGAATAGCATGCTATAGGCTTGCGGTTTGCGTCTGACACAACAATGCGAACTATGACATCTGTACAATGAAATGACTGAATTTCAAATGCTGTTTATGCATTCTATGGTTTATTGCACCTGCGTCTGGTTCTGTAGATTCACTATTGTGTTAGTATTTTTATCATACACTATTTCACGTTAGTTTACTATATCATAGTGCTTCACTAGGGTTGCCACCATCTTACTGTCCAATTAAAGTACATGTCATTAAAAATAGAAAAAAAACTTTTACCTATTTTTTTAATCAAAAATATATTTTTTATTCCTTTCAGCAATTTATTATCTGGCTGTATATGCTCGGCATCTTCTTAATCTATATTTAAGTTGAAACCTATAAATATTTTTTTATAGCCACAGAGTATCATCAATTATGGAACCTATTCGGTAACGATTAACAATGTCACCGAGCCCGTTGTATATAAAATGAATCGCAGTGAAATTAAATCATGCGAAATAAAGTGTTTTAGCGTGTTTTACTGTTCTCTTATATTACAGAGCACAATTACCCGAATTGTCCAATACTTTATAACGGGGTGTATGGTTTATAACCGGTGGTAATCTTAAACTTCGCCAGTCGCCATTCGTGCAACTACCTGCTGGTTCTTCTTCCCCAACGTAATGAGCGTCCCCGGCACACTCCGTCAGTTGGAGATGGATCCCGTGCTGGTTCAAGTCTTGACGGAGCACGGGGGGTTCTCAGAGTACTTGAGTAGGTTCAAGTGCAAGGAGGATCCCTCTTGCCCCTGTGACACAGCGCGGAATGAAACCGTGCTGCATATTTTGACCGAATGCCCGATTTTCGCAGCCAAAAGGACGACGGACCTGGAAACAAAAATAAAGTATAAAATTAGTAAGGAGAATCTGTGTACATTAATAGGAAAGAAAGAAACAGAAGTGATTTCGTGAAATACTGCCTCACCTTGGCCCAAAAGGTATTTATTAATAGAAATAAAACATAGTGATAAGATTGGTAATATATATTGTGATATTTTTTGATTTTATATTATAGTTTTAGACGTTTTTATATATTTTTAAATTTGTTAATTATGTAGACTTTTTAAATTGTTGAGCACGAATTAAAACGGCGAATAAGGTCCCTGACCTAGCCGCGTCAGGGGAACGAGAGGGCGGCAAAGAGCCGCCCAAAAAAAAAATAACCTATCTCTGACACATTTTTGGTCACATTTTCGTCAAACATTCCAATGACTCGCTCGTTAGCGCCTTTCTCTCTTGGCGTTAAATGGCGTCGTAATGATATCGTGTCGGCGCACTGCTGTCACATTTATATGATGCAATTAGTTGAGGAAATCAAAATGAGGGGGCAAGTTCACTTTTTGCCATAATTTCGTTTTAACATTGAGGATAACGTCATCTAGTGTAAAAATTAAGGTTTACCAAACTAGATCTTTTCGTGTTTTAGTTCTTTAAAGCGTATAAATAAAATAAGCACTCACGCCTGTGACCCAGAGACGTAGGCAGAGACTATGATGGGCTATGATACAGGTACAATAATAGGTAAAGAAATATTAAAAAAGGCAGATTTGTTTGGACAGATAGAACACGACTTTAAAAAAAATGATAGATCTTTCACCAATAGATATGTTATTCAGAAGTATCTTGTGCTATATTTTTTTTATTAATAACATACAATATTGAACTTTATACGGACGAAACCGGGTAAGAATATCTAGTTAGAAATAAAAGAAGAATAATATGTAATTATTTAATTTACTCAATCGTTTTGAACACAGAGGAATCCAACCCTCTTAAAGAACGATGGACATCCAAATGATCCGCAGAGGATGCAGCCTTCTAAAATAACGGGCGCAGTTGTAGCTGTGGTCGTCACTTCTGGAACTTTCTCGGTCGACGTAGACGTTATCCCGATACTATTTGACAAGTTATTTCCGTATCTGTAGTTATTGTGAAAGCTATTTCCGCTATATGCGTTTTGATTGTTGTGATTCGTTGGATTGGATGGTCTGTTTGCATCATTATTGGGTTGATAGTATGGATAGTTGTATCCAGGTTGGTTGTTGAAGTTTAATCCATTGTTTGGTTGCATATTTGGTATCGTGTTAGTATTGTATGGATTATGATAGCTATTTGTTGGATAACCATTGCTGTGGAAGCTATTTCTATAACCGTTGTTTTGATGGTTGTAATTTCTGTACAGAGTGTTACTCGGTTGATAACTAGGGTTGTTAACCGGTTGATTATTGTAGCTATATCTGCTATTTAGTTGGTTGTAGGCGTTTGTGTTATTGTAACGTGTTGAAAAATAGTTGCTGTCAGCTATTTTGTTAACACCCAGATTATTGGAATTTGTACGTGGATTCAAACGGCTCGAGTTTGATCGATATTGGTTAAATTTTGAAGTAAAATTTGACAAAGTCCCGTTATTTCTAGCATAGAAAGCTATTTTGTTCTTATAACTTGAATCAGCTGTATTATTCACTGGTTTATAATTATACCTCGTATTGTTAAACAATGCACGAAAGGATCCATTCCTGTATGGATAAAAGTTCCGGTACTCGCTGTTATTAAAGATTCTTCCATGTGGCAAGTTTCTTTTTACTCTATCGAAAGATGAATCAGTAATAATTTCCTTTTTTGGCCAAAGTGATATTAAATTAACAAATAAATTTCTATCCTGTAAATCATTATTTGTCATTTGGTTCTTGTCATATTTCTCTAATGATTGTTTTGCAATTGATTCTTTTAATGTTTTATTACATTTAACTGCTTTACTTTGTATAGTTCTTGTTTCGTTCTTACCACATGCATAAGTATTAGGCAATAAGTTATCTTCTTTATTTTTATCTTCTAACTCTTCGTAAAGCCGATCAATTTCTTCAATTCTTCGCTTGTCTGTTATACCGTATGTTGTATTTAGAAACGATATGAAACCGTCATTACTTTCTATAGTTTCTGTTTCGCTCTTACCATATGCGGAAGAGTTATCGGACATTAAGTTATCTTCTTTGCAATTAAGTTTTATGTCTTCGTAAAGCGGTTCAATATCTTCGCCTCTTTGCTCGTCTGTTCCGCCATAAACTTTACTTAGAAACGATTTAACTTCCTTATTAATATCTTCTGTTGCTGTTTCGTTCAGACCATATGCAGAAGCAGTTCTAAACTGCAGATTATCTTCATTGTTCTTCTGGTGAACGTCTTCATTGACTGTGTTAGTAACATTATTATTTTGCTCATTTGATCTGTCTAAAATTGAATTTAGTAATGATTCAATATCTTCATTACTTTCCTCAGTTTCTGTTTCGTTCAGACCATATGCAGAAGCAGTTCTAAACTGCATATTATCTTTATTGTTCTTCTGGTGTACGTCTTCATTGACTGTGTTAGTAACATTATTATTTTGCTCATTTGATCTGTCTAAAATTGAATTTAGTAACGATTCAATATCTTCATTACTTTCCTCAGTTTCTGTTTCGTTCAGACCATATGCAGAAGCAGTGCTAAACTGCAGATTATCTTTATTGTTCTTCTGGTGTACGTCTTCATTAAGTCGCTCAGTACTTTCAATCTTTCCCTCGTCCGATGCGGAAGTTACTGTGTGTAGGAACGATGTAATTTCTTCATTACTTTCTGGAGCATTTCTTTTCACTCGTATATCCAATGGATGATTTTTAATGTTGTAATTATTTAACTTTACCCCTATGTTCACTAAAGCGGCTAATATATATAGACTTAGTAACATTTTAAACGCTTCGTTTCGATTGTACGGATGTCCTTCGTGGAGTGTTGAATGTAGGATGTGGTTTAGTTTATCGTGTGTGCTGCGAGACTAGTCTCCGTTCGCGTATCCGTTTCTCTTCGTTATTATTTTTATATTATTAAATATGTAGTCACAGAGGACAGGTGTGAAGTAGAAGTTTTCTGCGTTTCGTCTGATGAGTGAGGTGCCGGAGTCCTAATTGTAGTCCTCTTTCCCTTTCTTTCCATTTCTACTAAGGAAAGGGGGAAAGGGAAAAAGATTGCACAGGAAGGGGATCGATAGGAAAAGGAAATATCCTTTTTTCTGTCTATCCCCCCTCCTATGTCCGATAACTTAAGGTAGGCAATGCACCTGCAACTTATTTACTGGTTGCAGATGTCTATGGGTAGCGGTCGCTTAACATTAGGTGAACCGTTTGCTCGTTTGCCACCTTCTTCCATAAAAAAAAGATCTTTGTCCTGCGTGTCTGATGAGTGAGGTGCCGAAGGCCCAATTCCTCTTCTCCTCTCCATCGTTTTCTAATAAAGAAAGGATGGGAATGAGAAGAGGATCGGACAGGGGAGGAAATAGAATATAATAGACTAGAAATATCCTTTTCCTGTCTATCCCATCCTCTGTCCTTTAAAAGTAAGCAACGCTTCTGCAACTCGTTAGCTTGTTGCGCATGCGTATGGGTAGCGGCAGTCCCTTAAAATCAGGTGAAGCACTTGCTCGTTCGCCGTCTTCTTCCATAAACAAGTTAGCCAGATCGAAAATGTTAACTCGTACGAACTGACAATAGTCAGTTCGTACGAGTTAATAAAATATTATTATATAAACGTTTTAAATATGTATTTATAAAGATGACAACGTTTCCGTCGCCTTATCGGTTGCGTTGAAAATATGACGTATTTAATTGTGGTTAATTCCGTGAAATTTATTATATTTAGAATATTATATTATGGATGAGGCAAAGGGCAGACGGACACACCGCACATCCAACGTTCGATTGCAATGAATAAATAAGAGCTCACGCCTGTAATGGGGGTAGACAGAGATTTCCATTTGGCGCGATTGTGGCACACCTCGCATGGCATGCTCGTCGGTTACGGGTACTCCTAACATCTGCTTTCTTCAGTACGCCACCGATCTGGTCGACATAATTTCGGGGATTAAGGACGCCCTCTACCGTCGCTGCCACACACTTTCGCAACATAAATTACTATTCTTAATCTTCTTTCATTGATCCTTTCGACATGCCCGAACCATCGAAGCATACATTTCTGAAGTTGTCACAATATCCTCTCTTAAGATACAATAATTTTATATATAAATAAATATGCGCCTACGCCCATAAACAGAGGGGTAGGCAGAGGTTAATGATTTCTATATGGCGCGGTCCCGGCACACCTCTCTTGCTTCTTCTACATCCATAAATCTATGCACACATGCTCGGCGGTTACTTATGTCTCTCCTTTCTTTACTGTCACCAGTATTTCACTCACTTTTACAACATAAAACTTCCATTTCACACTTCATTCATCCATTGTTTTTTCCAACAAAACTTGTTCAAGGTCGTTTGGAGGTCATTTAGTTTTTACATTTCGATCTCGATTCGCTTATCTGCTGTTCGAATGTCATGTTTCCCTAAAACCTATCCCAGCTGTACAGATAACAAAAAAAAATATTTAACACGCATTTTAACCTAAATTTGTGTGGATAGATGCCAACCATACTAGCTTTTCAAACTGAGATTTCGACAAGCAACTTAAAATACCCTAAATCGATATTCGGAAGCTGATTTTCAGCAGCTAATAGCGTTATAAACCTTTTAAATGTTCCAAGAGAGTATTAATATTTTTTTCATGTATTCCATGTTAGCCGAGCCCCTGAAGCCGACTTACATGCCGGTGTTCCTCACGAAGCAGGAAAGGAAGAAACTCCGTCGGCAGAGCCGACGCGAGGCGTGGAAGGAGGAGCAGGAGAAGGTCAGGCTCGGTCTGGAAGCGCCGCCCGAACCCAAACTGAGGTAGGACTATTTTAATTTCACCTAGAAGGTACTATCGCCAACCTCTTTTTTTCTTACTTATTTATTTTTCTTTTTAGACATGCCTGTATGTAAATCTGATATGCGTTATGTATCTGCGAAGAAGATTAAATAAAAACATTTGTAATGTTCACCAGGATATCGAACTTGATGCGTGCGCTGGGCACGGAGGCGGTGCAGGACCCGACCGCCATCGAGGCCAAGGTGCGCGAGCAGATCGCCAAGCGACAGAAGACGCACCAAGAGGCCAACAAGGCGAGAGCCCTGACCAAAGAACAGAAGAGAGAAAAGGTGAGCTTCTTTTTACTTCTTTATTTGCTACGGCTTGATCAATCAAATCGATTTCTATCTTCTTAAGTCATAGCAGTAACCAAATATTATCCATTATAGCAATAGGTATGGGTGGCACTATTGCTCGAACTCGAATAGATGACCAGTGGGGCCCAAGGACGATGCAGCGTGAATAGGACCGAAGATCGTCTTTGATGTTTCCAGTTATCTTTCCACACATGTACACGCTGTCAATCGTTGATAGCGAACTGTCTAACAGATTTTTATACTGCGATTTACGGCGCCTCCAGCGCTCTTCGGTGCCTCTTGACGCTTCAATGTTAAAGTTTTCTATACAACGTAAGCTGTCAAATGGTGTTACGGTGGCCATCGACGCGGGCGGCGCTCGTGACGTCATTTTAGTTGTACACGAATCAACGAACGGCAAACCCTGTTCCACGGCAACTGGCAAGTTAGACGAAGCACCCCCTGGTGGTGCCAAATACGAGTGTGGCGAGGACAATATTTATAACGATCTGTGAGGAAGGCCTCCTTGGTTTGAATTCTCTCACGATGTTGCACTGTACGATGTACGGATGGTTCACGACGAGTACTTCATCACTTGGATCACCAAGTTGCATACATAGTAAAATTCTTCGACTCATCAACCACCCTAGGGTCCGCTTAACTTGCAATCATGTCGTGTATTTTCTCCCGTTGCAGATCGACAGGAAGATCAGGGAGGACACCACGATGGGAGTGCACGTGGCGGTGTACAGGTGAGACATGTTCCTATATAAAAGTATCCATAATTACGACGTGGGCGTGGACGTGGACGATGTGGACATGGACCTCTGGTTCAAGAGAAGAGGAAATAGGCTAATTGTAAACTAATGCGTTTGTACTAAAAACATCCCCGACTAGACAATTTTAATGGAAACAATGAGTACCTTTAGGTACGCTTTAGCGTAAATTTCGACCCAAACATCTTGTGCAGTTTCGATGATGTTTGAACTTTACTTCCAGAGTCAAAGACCTGTTCGAATGCGCGTCGGCTAAGTTCAAGGTGGAGGTGAACGCGAAGCAGCTGCACATGACGGGCTGCGTGCTGCTGCACAGGGGGTGCTGCCTCGTGGTCGTGGAGGGGGGCCCCAGGCAGCACGAGAAGTACAAGAGGTAGAGTGCTAGAGAAGATAGATGGAGCTGAAATAAATTTATGTCTGGTGACGTCACCCGAGTTAGATACTCTGAATACAATTTAAATTACAGCAAAAGAAAAAACTAACTTCACGACGATGTTTTCTACACAAGTCGGACAGGTTGCATCTGGGGTCGGCAACAGGCGGACGGTAGATCGTGACACGTGCCGCCACAGATTGTTCAATAACTTACATATTAATTAAAACCTTGATAATTCTTTTTCAACTGTATTCGGGTCTCAGTTAACACTACTTGCCAAGCCCTAGGTTACATTGTTGTGAGTTTCAGGTCGTCCTTGACCATCGTTTTTTTTTCAGTGGGTTCATGCTTTACATGCACATGATATCGAGTGACCGCTGCCCATAGGAATCCGCAACAAGCTAATGAATTGCACAGGCGTTGCCTACCTTTAATGTACAGAGGAGGGGGTAAATAGAAATATCGTATTTCCTTCTATCCATTCCCTCCCCTGTCAAATCCTCTTACCACTCCCATCCATTCCTTATTAGAAAAGGATGCAAAGGGGAAGAGGACTAATATTTAGGCCTCCTGCACCTCATTCGTCAGACGAAACGCAGAATACTTCTAATTCCTGTCTGTCTTCTGTGAGCTCACGGTATTTCACCGGTCGAGCCGGCCTATTCCTGCAATAGATGTTGCGGGCTCTACCAATTTAATAGCATAGATAGGACAAATGATATTTCCTTTTCATCCCCTCCCCCGTCCAATGTTTGAGTTGTGTGGATGGGTTGTGCAAATTTTGAGTTCAAATGAGTTGCAAACCAAACATGTAAAGAAAACTCAACTCTAAATAGAGGACATATTGTATCCACGTGGTAGAAGCAGTCGTATTTATTCATTGTTCCTGAAATATCTTCTCGATCTGTGTCCAGGCTGATGCTGCACCGCATCAAGTGGGAGGAGGAGGTGGTGAAGGACGCTGAGGGGGCGGAGGTGCCCAACTCGTGCCACCTCGTGTGGGAGGGCGTCACCAAGCAGCGCGCCTTCGGGGAGATCAAGTTCAAGGTGACGCATCATTATCGCCCTGGGCATGGACCTTTAATAGTCCTCCGCTTTCCGCATCCACACCACACCAATACTTCACAATTTGCTGTCAGTTTACAATATGCCTAGTGAGATTATAAACTGATGTAACAGTACTACATTATTAATAAAATAAAAACAATCGCAAGGCAACAGCACAATTAATTTAGGTAATTATTACAAGAATACAAAGTAACACAAAATGCTTCCAAAACTTAAAGTGAATTAAATCGCTAAAGGCTACAGGGTTAAGTTGCCTAAATTTTCGTAAATTAAAACAAGTTATATTATTTTTGAAGATAAATTATCTATAATATATGTCAAATTAGATATTTCCAGACGTATAAGCTATGAGCTGTCGTAATCTAAGACAACAATCGTCGCCAGGTGATGCCGACGGAAAAGCAAGCGCGGGAACACTTCCAGAAGCACGGCGTGGAGCACTACTGGGACCTGGCGTACAGCGGGGCCGTGCTCGGCGCGTCCGTCGACCAGCCCTAGCCGACACCCGTCCGCACCTGGCTCCCTCGGCCACGGGGGCCTATTTAAACTACACATGTCAAATACAATGTACCTAGTTATATCGTCATAAGTCAACATAGATATTATAAGGAGTAAATTTTTCTAATGATTTTTGTGTTTTTTTTAATATCCATACCCTACTTAATATTTTAGAATCTAAATGCACGAATATTACTTGTATTTTAGAAATTTCTGAGAATGAGATGGCTGCAAATCTTTATATATATAATTCTTCTGTACGTCTGTTGACAGTGAACTCCCCCTAAACGGATGAACCGATTTGAATGAATTTTTGTGTATGTGTTCAAGTGGATTCGAGGATGGTTTAGATTCACAAACAAACCCAGCAGATGGGGGTTCCAGAAGATTATTTTAAATATAATGACGTAAGCTGAACCCGCAAGCAAGACAACGTTCATGCAGGACAGCGTCTGCTGGCTCCACTAGCAGAATATATGTTCAGATTAATGTGCATTTATAAACTTTTTCATAGCAAGCAAGGAGATGGGAACTTATAGCGAAAAAATAGTTGTCGATTGAATAGTTTCCACCCTACTGGACTTTGGTACTTCTGAGGACGTGTCAGTTGCGTTGTCGTAGTTGCAGCTACACCTTTTCTTTATATAATTCTGTTTGAATAAAGTTTTTCACAATAAGCTACATTTATTGATGTTAACTTCCTAAATAATATAAATTGACGATTATTAAAATAATTTGCGTAACAAGGAACGTAATTGGAAAATTTGACAGTGTGGCCATTGGTGAATTTAATTTTACCAGATTGGATTTTATCGTTGAATGGTTTTAATTTATAACTTTGATACTCATTAAAATCAACTTTGGATATTGAAAGAAAACACTTCGTTACTCTGATTTGCAAAAAAATGTTAGTCTTGTTAATACATTATAGTGAAGATCGTTTTCCTGAATTTTATTTTTAGAGAACAAAAAAAAACATTTATTTACCAACATTGCATTCATCTTGCAACACAATTAGTGATGTTACAATTAAGTTTTCATGAATATTCATTATTTATATTTTTATACATTAATAACAGAATACACAACTAGTTTTCAATAAAATTAAATCTTAATGCCGATATTTCCACGACTTTTTTAACTTCATTTAACCTAATTAACATTACATACATCCGAGTTCGTTAATAAATATTTAAAAAAACCTGCTAGATTTTTGTATGTTTTGATTGTGTTATAAGATTCAAGTTTATATTAACTAATTGGATTAAACAATGAAAAATTATGTTAGTTCTATTAAGACCTAAAAATTAATTTCTTTTTATGTTACAAAACACCATAAGTTTGCTAAAATGAATAATAATAGCTTAATAATATGTATCACTTTATGTGAAGTGTATGAACATATGAATCATTTTTATTAAATTAAACATATACTTTACTTTATCTTATATAAATTCAATTAGTATCAGTCAGTTTATTGTTCAAGAATATTTTGATTTATTATACATAGTACATCACTATTTCCAATCACGTATCCAAATGTCAATGACATCTGAGGGAATGTAAGCTCGGTGCATGTCGTTGTCGAGCGAGTTGAGTGGTCGCGGTGAAATAAAATGATTGTCTAGTCGCCAAGTCCGTTAATTGGCTCGAGGCACACGCACTCCGCGCTGGCCCGCTCAGACCACCTCCGGAACGCGTCTCGTCTTCTAACAAGCTTTTTGTTTAAACATTCACTCAAGAAACTCGGAGTATTACGGAAAAACTAAAGAGACTTTAAAATTATCGTACAAGCGTGTGCATAAACAAAAATACTTTTTAATATTGAAATAACATTTTTTTTGCTGTTTTAACGTAATTATAAATTAAGTATTCGAGATGGTGATCGAGAAAATTTGCTGCCTCGGCGCTGGCTACGTGGGAGGGCCGACATGCAGTGTCATAGCCCTGAAATGCCCAAACATTAAGGTGACCGTTTGCGACAAGAGCATGGAACGCATCAACCAGTGGAACTCGGATAAATTACCGATATACGAGCCTGGTTTGGACGAAGTCGTCAAACAATGCCGCGGTAAAAACCTATTCTTTTCAACGGACATCGCGAAAAGTATTCAAGAAGCAGATTTGATCTTCATTTCGGTTAACACTCCAACGAAAACCTTCGGCAATGGTAAAGGAAGAGCTGCGGATTTGAAGTATATTGAAGGTGCAGCAAGGATGATAGCAGATTTGGCGACAAGCAACAAGATCGTGGTGGAAAAGAGCACAGTACCGGTTAAGGCGGCTGAAATTATTATGAAGATTCTTCGAGCTAATACCAAACCAGGGGTAGAGTATCAGATTTTGTCTAATCCAGAGTTCTTAGCAGAGGGCACAGCAATAGTTGATCTTGTTGAAGCAGATAGAGTGCTGATCGGTGGAGAGGATACACCGGAGGGTCAGAAGGCTGTTCAGGAACTGTGCTGGGTATATGAGCACTGGATCCCAGCTAAGAATATCCTCACAACTAATACATGGAGTTCAGAGTTATCTAAGCTTGCCGCTAACGCTTTCCTTGCACAAAGAATATCCAGCATCAACTCCCTCTCTGCTGTCTGTGAAGCCACAGGAGCTGACGTATCCGAAGTAGCTCGAGCTGTGGGCCGAGATTCACGAATCGGTCCCAAATTTCTGGAAGCCTCAATAGGTTTCGGTGGCAGTTGTTTCCAGAAGGACATCTTAAATTTAATATATCTGTGTGAATGTTTGAACCTCCCCGAAGTTGCAGCATACTGGCAACAAGTGGTGAGTCTGAATGACTATCAGAAGACACGATTTACTCGTAAAGTTATAGAATCCCTGTTTAACACTGTGACGGACAAGAAAATCGCAATATTAGGCTTTTCGTTTAAGAAGAATACAGGAGATACACGTGAATCTCCTGCCATATATGTATGCAAAACATTACTCGATGAAGGAGCAAAACTGCACATATATGACCCTAAGGTGGAAACCGATCAAATATATTATGAGTTAACAACACCATATGTCACTAACGAGCCTGAGATAGTCCGGAAGAACATTGAAATCCACGACAGCGCTTACTCCGCTGTATCCGGGGCTCATGCTTTAGTTCTCTGCACTGAATGGGATGAATTCAAGGAGCTTGACTACAAGAAGATATATGAAGTGATGATGAAGCCAGCGTACATCTTCGACGGACGGAAGATTTTGGATCACGAGACGTTGCTGAACATCGGCTTCCACGTGCAGACGATCGGCAAGCGGCTGTCGAGGACTGGGAGTATCAGAGCGCAGGGTAGTCAAACGTTGCCTTAAGAGATATGTAAGTTTTCTATATTTTAATATGTGATTTGTTACAGGTACATGTTATTTGTGTTAACTCACTAAGACTTGTAGGAATAGGCTCAGTATTTGTAGGGGTATCTGTATAATCTATTTGGTAACAGAGATATGAGTGACAAATATAATTTTCGTTACTACATAAGCTTATAGATTCTTAATATCACAGTAAATATGTACGTAAAGCAAGATCTTTTTAATATTGAGGACTTAAGGAGGTATGTAGAGTTACAAAAATGCTTGATGCACTAAGCACAGAGGTTAAGTCTTATCCCTTTTAAGAGCAACTAAATTCTTAAATCTTTTACTGGATCCCTGGCTTTTGGGCCTTTACTTATCAAGCTTACCAACACAAGAACTGACCGATGAGATCTCAGTCAACCACTAAAGGGAGATCAAAATGAAACTTATGATCCGACTTCATCTCTATTTTGCAAATGTGATTTTATTAACTTAAATATTCCAATTAATTTATTTGTAAATTTTTAAGCAATTAATTTCATATAAATCACTTTAAACCTCTAATAAAGTCATTGGTAAAGGTTTACCTTTATATAAATTGAATCATTATCATAATTATACTACCTAGGGCTTGCCACTCTATATGCAGAATCATTACATTGATACTTCATAGTTGATATTTCATAGTTTTTCCTCATACTACAAGAATTTTAATCAAATTATTCTGGTAGGATAGACTATAAATACTGCTAATAGGGCTGTATCCATAGTCATCGTCGTCATTTCGACTGATGGTTGTGCACTAGACATAGACCCCCCATCATAGATCACCACAAAGCTCGGTCCCCCGCTGCCCTCGTCCTGTGGACTTCTGCGACCTTGATCAGATTGTCAGTTCATTTTTTCGGGAGACCTACCTACGCTATGTTGACATGTACGTGGCAACCATGCTAGGATCTTTCGATCATCTCGGCCATCTGTTCTGAAATCAATGCGTCCTTGTCATTCAAGTTTTTTAATTCTTTGGGCAAAGTTGGCTCCTGTTGGTGGAGCAATCTCCTTCCAAAGGTCCTCCTTGCCTTGTGCCCTAGTATTGACTTACTGATACAATATGATATCTATTTTCTGCTATTTTGCCATTAGTATATGTTATAATATAAAGACAAACTTTTAACAATAATATAAAAAAACTTTTTTCAAAGTTCAGTTTTGATTTCTGT
The DNA here is from genome assembly GCA_018246275.1 of Papilio slateri. NCBI lineage: Eukaryota > Metazoa > Arthropoda > Insecta > Lepidoptera > Papilionidae > Papilio > Papilio slateri. The sequence goes on from DWTW01000248.1 coordinate 16,672, forward strand.
TGATACCCGTTGCGCCATTTGTGGCCAGCTCCTAAGAGTCGAAGTGTGATGTTAAATAACCTATATACCTTAATTACTTATTGTACTGTCAAATACAAAAATAATTATACAAATCCAATTGGTAGTTCCTGACATTAGTTTGTTCAAACAAACTCTTAAGCTTTATTATGCTAAGAAATAAAGTATATAACTTTATTTCTTTTTGTTATGCAACTCTATTAGAATAGGTAATGTAATCAAAGAATATCAGCTGTTAGTACTGTCATTAAAGATTTATTTTTCAAGAAGACTAGAAACAGTATGTCCTATCAAAGGCTAGATTATGAAAATTCATAATCTCAGCTAAGTGGATGGTCAATTAGCAATATCATAGGGGTGGCGACAAGCCATAAATCATTTACCCTTTTACACTGCAAACAATTTTTTTCCTTTTAAAAGGCCATAGCATAAATAATCATTATGGTTGTAAACAGTTTTATTAGTCTATATGCAATTTACCACACATTATGTTATCACATATAGTTACTTGATAACGGAGGCTGTGTTAGTTAAAACTAGATAAATATGATTACGTCATATAATGTATGCATTACATATAACCAGACCGTTGTTTCCCAAAGTTGACTGGGCTCCGGCCCTTCTAACAAAAAGTTCCAATCTCAAGACCCACCTCTTGGCTGTCTTAGAAAAGGGGGTAGATATAGCCATAAACTAAAATGTCCTAACGGCAACACTGTTGTCTAGCCATCAGTCATTGACCGTCAGCCGTTGGCTCGATTCGTGTCCTACTTAGGACTCACTCAATATTCGCTGGCGACCCATAGTTTGGGAAACTCTGCAATAGACGTTTTTTGCATGGCTTAAAATGTATTTCTCAGAGCCATAGCACAAACCGTTATTGTTATTAAATAACAAACATGGAGATTTAAAAATCGTATCGCGGGAAACTCCAGACTGCGGGATTTTACGAAGTTGTCAATTGACTTCTTAAATGACTTCATATTTGTCACGTCGATTAGGTTAGTATCTGGAGACAATGTAAGATCTCTGATTTAGGTATATAATTAATTATGATTATATTAAAAATCAGCTTAATTTATTTATAAGGTTCACAAACTGGATGACATATAAAACTATGCATAAAAACAAATTTAAAAATTTCAACACATCAATTTAAATACATCTTTATAAAGTGAACTCAAACTGGATGGGTACGTTAGACAATAAAGTGGGGACAATAAACAGTATATCACGAATTAATTGAAATAGGACGTTGATAGGCTGGAACAACACCACGACAGAAAAAATATTAGTCCAAGTGCTCTGCGAGCTGCGGCGGGTGGGCTAGTGTCATAAAAAATGTGATCTCATGTATTAATGAAACTTTGGAATAAATCAATTGATTCAACTTGTCTAAACTAATATTATAAAGGGGAAAGATTTGATTGTTTGTTTGAATTGAATAGGCTCCGAAACTAATGGACCGATTTGAAAAATTATTTCACTATTATAATCCTACATTATCCCTGATGAACATAGGCGATAGAATATTTTCAAAAAGTTAGGGATCCGTATGAAAACTT
>DWTW01000249.1:0-18223 GCA_018246275.1 Papilio slateri
TCCTTTTCCTGTCTGTCCCCTCCCCCGTTAAATTTTCTTCCCTATCCCATATCTCATTCTCATTAGAAAAGGATCGGAAGGAGAAGAGGACTAGAATTAGGCATCCGGCAACTCACCCGTCAGACGGAACGCAGGAAACTTTTACTTCACGCCAGTTTTCTGTGCGATCGCGGTATTTTACAGGTCGAGCCGGCCCATTCATGCAACAGATGTTGTGGCGGGCTCAACTACTGTTACGGGTACTTTTTATATCTTTCTTTAGGGTAATCTGATCGATATGTTTTTCTAGGACGTCTCACTTATGCAACATAAACAATATAGCTAATATATATATATAACAACATAGAGAACATTTGTCTAGTCATTCTCTGCATTCATCCTTTCAACATGCCCGAACCACTGATGCATTCAAAATTCTAGTCACAAAGTGGATGTTCACTTTTAAGCCACACTTTTCCTTATAACGCTATTTTTAACCCTAGCATTCAGAGTCACGCCTAAAATACTTCTCAAGGATCGGATATCAACGGCATTAATATTAAAATGACTACCGCTAATTAAAACTAATATGAAAACTATAACATAACTTTAGTTTTACTCATACTACTATACTCTGGTTTATTTTATACCGTACTACGTTTTGTTTTTTTTAGCTAAAATATTTTAGCGTTATGAAATGGAAATAACTTTAGCATTAAAAATCACTGGCATTCTTATGGAGAACTCCGATAAATCCGCTAATTCAAAAATACAATTAAAGTTGGTTAATCACGAAAAAAACTCTAGGAGAGGGGGGAAGCTTTCCTTCTTAATACCTTTTCACTTTTCAAATTAGTTTCGACATTTCGTTTTTATCCTTGTTCTTGGAATGATAATGGCCCTTTTTATGAAAAAGTTCTTAAGTAGAAGTGCCTGCAGTTACGAGGATAGGCACAGGTAGGTGCTCGGATGCCGAGGTTGTGCAGCACTCGTGACTTTTATTACTTAGTAAGGGTAATGAAAATAAAAAAAAGAAAATTATTTTAATAAATATAACGATATATTAGGTTAATAATTCAAGTCCTTTTTTTTCCTTTTTTCTTTCCCATTCCTTTTGACGGGGAAGAGGATAGATATAGATAAAGGAAATATCTTTTTTCGTATCTACTCTCTGTCCATTAAAGGTAGGCGACGCATCTTCAACTCAATAGCTTGTTGCTCGTGACCGCTAAGTGGCCTTAATATCAGGTGAACCGCTCAGTTGCCAATGTTAACTTTTGTTTTTGAAGTGAAAACTTCTTTAGCAACGTTGAGCGATTTTCGGTAGGCGTAAAACTTATTGGTTCGCGTCACCGAGTGATGTGAACAATAGATGGCGCTAGTGGTCTTACTCTGCTGCAAATATTCTAGTTTGCATTATGTTTAATTTCAATTCGTAGACATCTTTTAGAGGCGCAATAAAAATTGTTATCCAATAAGAGCGTTATTCAGAATATCCGTAAAGTCCTAATTTATTTGAATGCTGGAAACGACGGAATGCCACATTTGGCATGCAGATGCATTGCATCTGGCATTACAATGAAATGTTACTAAGTGCGTGTTAGGCTACGCAGGAGAGAAGATTAGAAATGATAATCAGTAGATTAAAAAAACTATATCCATATCCATTACGTAATTTGGCAATGGACAATTTATTGCGTCATGGGAGAAGCAAGCGCGGTCCACCATAACGATGGAATGGACGGACTGTGTGATGTTTTATGTTAAAAAAGTTATCAACAAAAGTAGTGGTGAGCTGTAAGATTACGTTATTGTTTCAAAGTGTTTGTATGTCCTGAATGGGCAGGAATGTGCGATGTCATCAGGCGAATGTCCTGCACGTCTTGTTCCACCGTGAGCTAAAAATATCTTCTCTCATCTTCTTTTCTGCGACAGATATTCTTTATGATAATTTCTAGTAATTTTTTATCACTGTTAAGGGTTTTTTTAAGAAAATAAGTTCAACTAAACTAACTACTAACTACACTAACGGAATTAAAGGAAAGCAAATAATAAAAAAAATTAGACATTTTACATACATATTTGTTAGTAATAATAAAACTTAAATAAGACTTACTTATGTGTTATGTCTTTATTTGATACTTCCTTTACGTATATAAATCCTAATAAGAAAATAAATTAATACAAAGTTTGATTGGATTCAAACTAAAAATAAATAAGAGAACTCACGTTTCTCCGTACATATTTCTAACGGCTTAAAAATAAAATCCTCAGTTTTATTTTATACGCAGCATTGGGGAATGCGTTTGAATTAAATTGAAAGCACACTATCGCCTTACTTGAATTCTTACTAAATCTAAGATTATGCACTAGTTGTGCGGACTAATAGTTCTGTCTAGACGGCGCTCGTGTAACTTCACTTACATCAAATAATTACCACACACTTTATCGATGTTAACTGAAGTTGAAGTAATTGAAATACCTTTTTCTTAAACGTATGGAATATTTGGATTCTTATTGGTTTGAACAAATAAAAAAGATTAAAGCATTTTCTTGAAGACAATTATCGTAAAACGTACGAATTTAGTTGAATCATATATTGTTTAAATTTAATTACATTGAAAATAATTCTATTCGATAATTCTCTAATATCTTTTTATTTATATAAAACATGTTACTATCCAATGTTTAAATAAGAGATTCCAGTTTGTTAGACATATATGTATATATATTTACAATACCAACTCAATTGTATCTTTTTTATTAAAAAAGTATAGCTTTGATGTTGAAACAATATGAACATTCTGATCACGTTTAGAGTTTTAAGAAATGTATACGAAGCACGAGCAAGGAACGCCAAATGTTCCGGCGAACTGAATATCAATTCAAGTCTTTAATTTGCAAAAATAATTTCCTCTGACGTTAATCAAGTCTTTGCATTTTTGTAATGAATATTAAATAAATGAACTGGAGACAAGTTCAAATACATTTTTATCGGCTTACTTACAAATTTCCATATTGAAATTAAAGAAATAGTAAAATTTAATTCATCGCAGTAAAGTACATTACAGCGAACAATGTCTATTAAATCAAAATATCTTAGATCGAGAAACTAACTAAGAATTAATTTAACATGTTATAATATGTACATACATCTTACAGTGGTAGAGCCCGCAACAACAACATCTGTTGCATGAATGGCGGCCCACCGGTGAAATACCACGACCTCACAGAAGACAGGCGTGAAGTAGAAATATCCTGCGTTTCGTCTGATGAATGAGGTGCCGGAGGCCCAATTTTAGTTCTCTTTCCATTCCCATCCTATCTTAATAAGGATAAGATGGGAAGGGGAAGAGGATTAGACGGGGAGGAGTTGGATAGGAAAAGGAAATCCTTTTTACTGTTTATCCCCTCCTCCGTCAAGGTAGGCAACGCATCTGCAACTCATTTGCTTGCTGCGGATGTCTATGGGTAGCGGTCACTTAACATCAAGTGAATCGCTTGCTCGTTTGCCACCTTATTCCATAAAAAAAATATATATATAAAAAACCATCAGATAAATAGCCTGGTTGCCTTTATAATAATATTACATCAGTGGTATCAAATGTTATTTATGAACTATGTATATTTACTTACCCGCCGTCGCCCCGCATAGCACCACCGCCGGCAGGGCCGCCACGGTCGCCGCCATTGCCACCACCGCTACCTCCATAGCGTCTCTCGCCGCGGTCACCTCCGCGGTCCCCGCGCCCGCCCCAGCTTCCACCGCGGCCACCGCCACGCCCGCCGCGGCCGGGCGGACCACCGCCACCGCGGTCTCCGCCAGATGGTGCACCGCCGCCACCGCCCGGTTTCTCCTCATTACATCTGTTGCATGCCTTTCTCCACGAAAAGTTAGTATTCCCGCAGTTAGGGTTGGGACAACGCCAGTCTCCTTCTCGGTTACCGGACGGTGGTCCGCCGCCGCCACCGCCTCGGCTGCCACCACCGCCGCCGCGACCACCGCCACCGCCTCCACCTCCGCCGCGACCGCCACGGAAACCCCCACCGCCGCCTCCTTTACCTCCGCTCCATGTATTTTGACGCTGAGCTAAAGATACTTTTATTGTCGATCCATTAAAGTCTTTTCCGTCGAACCACTGTATGGCAGAAGACGCTGCATTACTGTCTTCGTAAGTAACTGTCGCCTCTCCTTTAGGCTGACCGGTCGCTTTGTCCTTATACATCCAGACTTTAGGTCTCTGAGTTTTCTTGTCGGTCTGAAAGAAAAAAACTTCATTGTTGTATTTAAGTTTTTTTTACAGCATCGTTACATTGATAGGGCCGCGTAATGTCGAGTGTTTTTACCTTAATAATACCAATAGCACCAAAGTGCTGACACAACTCATCTTCAGTTGTAGACGGGTTCATGCCTTGAATGAACACAGTATCTTCCTGTGTGATCATGTCACTTCCACCGCGGTCCCCGCCGCCGTAGCCGCCGCCATTGCCACCACCTACACAAATATTAATTGTATTCATAACGAAATTAAGCAGATATATTATACCATACATATTATCTACGGATTTTACTCTATTGGTATTTCACGCAAGAATTTATTAATTCAGATAAGAGACTGATAAAAACCCTACTGAGCTACTTTGAAATTAGCTCAACCCAACATAAATTTTTGTACCTCTTATTTTAATTAGTATTTACACATCAACCTTATACTTTCATAAATAAGTTATCCTGGTAAACATAAATCACCCTCATTCGTAAAACAAACCACAAATTAATAATTGACACTGTGAGACAAGAAGTTGATATTACTAATTTAAAATTAACCTTCAAAATTATATATTGACAAACCCATTAAAATCTTTCTCTATATTTTAACACTTTGTACCAATTTACATTCATTGTAAATTATTTATACCATTTAAATTTGAAACAGGGCTGCCAAATGAACATACAGTGTTCCTGGGATTATTGAGTCACCACTTCGCTGATTAGAAAAATTGTTACAATGGGATATTGATGAGTATAAAACCTCCTTGTATGACATTACCAAGTAGAAAATTGACTCAATAACAGTTACTCTGTATAATCATGTCATCCAAGATGTCAACCCCCTGATACTCATAACTCGACTGCTGACAATTGCGCCATTGTTTTACCGACTTCTGTCTGTTGATATGTTACATTAAAGGTGTACTTTCTTTAAAAGCCATATGTAATTTAGTAGTATATAAGAATCCTATGACAACATCTTGGGTTTTCAATCAGAATATTCGACTCATATACGCAAGAGGAAAACCTTTGTTGTTTAAAGTCCTGTTTCCTTCCTATTGCTAAAGACTAAGAAAAAGTAAAATGCTCTCAACATATGCACATATTTTCATTTATTTTTGTAGATACTTGTGCCACCATTGCTGTAAAACGCTGTTTACAATTAATATAAATGTTAAGACACATTAAAATAGAGATTTTGCATTTTAGGATGCCAAGTTATGTTTTGAAAAACATGTCAACAGGCATATGATACACTATAGACAAATTATATGACGAACGCTGTTTGGCAGCCCTTTTTTAATTACATATTAAAAATATGACAACAGCACCAATCGCTAATCGCGAGGAGCTTTACCTTTATTATAACCACCCCCCCTGCCGCCGCCACTAAAACAATAAGAAGACCGTTTAGTTTACAGTGGGCAGGCTGGGGGCTCTCACTGACACACCAACGGCGCACACGAAGATGGTTTGTCACCTAGGTACTGTTTAACCAGTAACCTCAGACCATGGATGTTGGATCCTTTTCTTTACCAATATCATAAACCTTGACACCTTGAAAATCTTTGAACTGTTGGAGACAATAATGTTGCACACTTTGTAATCATATGCACATATAAGTACAAATCAATAGTCAATGTATGTCACAATGCAATAATTTAGTCCAAAATAAATACTTGTATTTTCTGCAGGCAATTTGTATACTAATCATTATAAACAATTAATTTATTAAAAGTGTAAGGAGATGGAATTATAAGATTTAAACCACATAATTTAAAGGAAACAAAGCGGTGTTCTTACTAAGTCATCATATTATATCCCATTTATAAATTAATAAGGTAACTTGTGTGTAACGCAGGTCGCTCCCTGAACACAAAACCTCAGTCTACAAACACATACTCATAACATGATGGTATTTTGCAACACAAGTAAGATTTTATTGTAACCTATATAGTGTTATAGTACTGTTGAAGAGCCATGCTTTATTATAAAGAGTTGGCTGGCCTGTAAGTGAAAAGTACCTTATATGTATTTTATGGAACACAGGCCTTTAGTAGAAATGTAGTATTGCAATTCATGAGTGATATTCCATCTCTTATTTGTATTCACAACCTTTTTTTATACCCTTTTCACCATTATACATAAAGCAGAGGTGGTCACTTGATTCAACATCATGGTTTTACCTAGTACCTTTAGTTACTTCTTTGTTTCCTCCAGCCATAAAAATAAGTAATTGAACTTTCATTCCAATTTATTAAATGTCACACCAAATATAACAGTAAGCAGATTAAGATTATTATTTTAAAATTGTTTTTGCAGCATCCGAGATAATCATCAACCCTTCAGCTATTATACACCTATGCACCTTATTTATTATTAAACAATAGTTTATGACAACAGGAAATCCATATGGGAAAAAAATATCATAGACCATGGATAAATTCCACATTTTAGTTAAAATGTAAGCAGGTTATCATTGAATCATGAACTTCACATATCTCTTTCAAATGTCATTTAATAAAGATTTTGCTATATATCAGTATTAACCCAGCCCAGCCCACAGTGGACCTAATAATTAACTCTCTTTGTCCTCCATTATTTGTTAATATTTTGATCATCTCTCTTACCATTTATATTATGATAAACACATAATTAAAACATATATATAACTGATTAAAATTTCTTTCATTTTAGTATGTTGGTTAATTAGTACTATTGCTGGTATATAACTTCTAAAAGAATGTTTCACTAGACCCGATAACTTTAGAAACCCATGCACTATTTTTTTATTAGTGTTAAGAAAAAAAAAAAGAATAGAGAATAGTGTTAGCGAAATGTTAATAATTGCATCTTCAACAGTTTTGGTAATAAGTTTGTAAATAAATAAAAATAATTGGTTTCAATTACAACTTATTCTTTTATCTGACAGACATATTACCATACTGTAGACCACCTTTTAGGCTGTGATGCCTAGAATGAAAACCCAGAAAAGAAACATTTGTGTGATATTTTTCAAGTCACCAAACTTTCTTTTTAAGTCTGGTTAGAGCCCAGTATGGTATTAGGCTTACACTCTATCATAATTGGGACCTAACAAGCATGGTGAAAACAGATAATCACTGCATATTCCCCTCTTCTGATTCTCTACTTTCTGCATCTAGCCATTTTTAGTTAATCATGGTTGGCAATTATTCAAAGACTTTCCTTCTGTCTTTGTTGCTTCTTCAATAATTGCAACTAGCCACTTCTCGCTCCAGCTCAATCAGTATAAGGGCTATCAAGACTTATGGATAAGCCACTATACCATACCATAGACCATTGTGTCTAACATCATGTTTCCAAGGCCACGGCTGAGGCAAACAACATTTGTCATTGGACAATAGTATTTGCAAGATGTAAATGAAGCAGAGCTCCCGAATGCTGGATTGCCCACTTTAATGTATTCAAAATACATACTACATAAAGTAAGTTATTTTTAAGTTAAGACAAAAACATATAAAAAGGTACTTTATAAAAACAGTTTAATGTAAATATGACTTACCCATATCCACTGTCTCTATTCCCCCCATCTCTATTGTAGCTGGATCGATCACCCCCTCCATATCCCCGATCACCACTAGAGTAACCACTTCCTCCCCTGTCACTCCCACCGTAGTTGGAACTCCCACCACTTCGTTCATTGCTGCTATAGTTGCTTCCCCCACGGTCACTTCCGCCTACATTGTAGTTGTTACCATTGCCACTGTTGCGGTCATACCCTCCACTTCCATAGCTTGAACTATAATTTTGCCCATAGCTATTGCCAGACTGACCACCACTACCATAGTTACTTCCTCCTAAAATAATATACAGAATCAAAAGTTTGAAAAAATTATTTTAAACAAAAAAAAATGTGCACTCTTGCTTGTAACTCAGAGACTAAGGCAGAGAAAAGGATTTCTATATGGTGCGATTCTGGCACAACTCTTTATCTTCTACATCCAAACATCAATGCATATATGCTCATCAGTGAGGGATACTCTTAATATTGCCTTTCATTAGTAAAACACTAATCTGGTCAATATAAGTTCTTCTGGTACATTCCCTGCCAACACTCCAACTGCACTTTATAAACATAAAACTTGTCTTGTCACTCTCTTTCCATTCAACCTATCAACATACCCACTGTACCATACTTTTCTTAATTTTAGTCACAACATCTAAAATCCATGGCTACACCTCTAAGTTACAGATGTGAGTATATATTTTTAAATTAATAACAAGGTGTAAACTGATTTTTGCACCCCGCCCAATATGATTAAGATAGCCCTGCATACACCTTGTGGCTCTGCACTACTGTACCTGTAGTGCCATTCATTTTATTTTCCACTTTCACTCTTTCCTCAACATCTTTAACCTGACTGACATCTCTACTACTCTACTACTACTTTTCCACTGCTTTGTTTCAATTATTATTTATTTAATCATGTATATGTTTATCTTCATACCTCTACCTTCCTATGAAGCATTTATTATTCATGAACGATTTTTAAAAGGCCTTAAACTGTTAAAATACTTATATAAAAATGGCGCTAAATGTAGAAAATTATCAACTTCATAAAAGGAATGAGAGTTGTTAAAGATTTATATTTTATTGTATAAAATAAATATAACTACAGAAAATACATGGACAATAAGAAAATATAAAGACAGGCATTAGATTTGGTATTAAAAGGTTACATTTGTGAAAACCGTAATCAAGAGTTAGTAAATCATAATTCATTGCTTTCCGAAGTGAAAAAAAATCAGTGTACCGACCTGAGCTTTGGGAATTCCAATCTTGACCTGAACTTTGTCCAGAATAACTGCCCTGATTATAACCCCCTTGTTGACTGCCGCTATAATTATTATCCCCCGAAGAGGCTGCTGGTGGTGGAACAGAATATTGGGAGGAATATCCTCCACTGCTATAATCAGTTGATGAATAGGCTGTAAAATAACACAAAATATGCATGAAAAATCAGAGAAAATCATGTTTAATAGAAATCAAGCTTGAAAGTGGAACTCACGGTCTCCCATTTTGCGATTGACTTCAAAAGATTTTGATATTCACGATTGCCAATTTAATAAGCTCACTACTAATTTTGATAAGGAATATTTTCTTAAATAAATAATCTTTCATTCGATGGCCGCCCAACGCAAAGACAACACAATCAAGAACGATTAATAAAATGGCGGCAACGCAGCGCACGCCGCTCGACCGATACAGGAAATGACAAGTACCACTCTATGCCTCTATGCCCTTGTGTAGCCAGTTGCATCCTTTCCGGAAACTAATAATAATTTTAACAATCATGATGTTGTCGAAAGGAGACTACACAAACGCCAAATCGTTCAGACCAATAAGCCTCACATATTTTTTTCTTAAGTCTATGGAGAGACTTATTGAGAGGTACATCAGGAAAATAGCCCTAATAGACAATCCACTTCACCCATTACAACATGCATATACTGCAGGAAAATCAACAGACTCCGCGCTCCACCTTGTAGTTAGTAAGATTGAAGGAGCGCTGGAGAAGAAATCGATATGTATTGTTTCCTTTATTGATATTGAAGGAGCTTTTGATAAAACCAGTTTTAAAAGCATTAAACAGACCCTACATAAACACGGGGTTGAAACTACAATTTGTGAATGGATAACACCAATGCTAAGCCCAAGAATCATCAAAACGAATGACTCTCAAATAGTCACAAGCGGTAAGGGGTGTCCGAAAGGAGGAGTCCTGTCACCTATACTATGGAACATGGTTATTGACGACCTTATCAGTAAGCTTAACAAAAACCACTTTTACACGATGAATAACGCAAATGATCTGGTGATTATAATCACGGCTAGAACAGCCAACATAGCCTGCGACCTCAGCCAAGCAGCGTTACTTATTGTAGAGCGCTGGTGCAAAGGTATTGAATTATCAGTAAACTCGAACAAAACCTACCTAGTTACTTTCACAAACAAAAGATCACTCGGTGAACAACTCTCAACTGAGGGTATATATAGGAGTTATAATATCTAGGAGTTATACGGGACAGTAAACTTAACTGGAACAGACACTTAGAAAACAAAATAAACAGGGCAAATAAATCCGTCTGGCAATGTTAAAAGCTAATTGGTAAAAGTTGGGGGCTAACACCGAAAATAGTGCTGTGGCTATACAAATCTGTCATCCGCCCTATGATCACATATAGCGCGATTGTCTGCTGGACTAAAACCAAACAGACAACTGCATGCAACACATTTCAGATACGTCAAAGAATAGCTTGCATGGCCTAGTGGCCAGGCCATGCCAGCTATTCTTTGAAGTATCGTTTCATGCTGCCTGATGATGATGTAGTTCATGCTGCCTGACTACAGGCACTGCCTGTAGTCAGGCAGCATGAAAACAACTCCTACGACTGCCTTAGAAGCCATACTGAATCTAACACCCCTGGACATCCAAGTACAACAGGTAGCAACCTTAACTGCTTTAAGGCTGCGAACCCTGAAGCTATGGAGAAACAACAAGATCCCGCATGCTTCTATCCTAGATACTCTCAAAGAAGAATTATCAATCATGGAGGCAAAACATGATCTGATTCCTAAACAATACGTTTTTGACAAAAAATACATCTTCATGAAGTTGATCTATGCAAAAGTTCAAACTTTCTGAAGATTTACACTGATGGATCTAAAACAAACCAAGGCTCAGGCTCAGGTATCGTCTCGGAAGATCTGAACATCAGAATGCACTTATCGCTAGAAACATACAACACTGTCTTCCAAGCAGAATGCATGGGAGTGATCGTAGCAGCACAAACCATAGCTGCAAGGAAGGTTAGGGACGAAAATGTCTGCATAATCTCAGCATGGCGGTGCTACAGGCATTAAATAGCAATACAATAAATTCAGGCCTTATTTACGAATGCCACCAACGACTCAATGACGTAGGAGCAAAGAACAACACCATCCTAAAATGGATTAAAGGTCACAGTGGATCGAGAGGTAATGATGCAGCGGATGAATTAGCCCGCAGAGGCTCAGGTAGCCGAGCGATCGGCCCAGAGCTCATCGTCCCCCTACTACATGGATACATAAAGTCGTTGATAATGGAGAGTAGTCACAATCTTCACTGCGACCTCTGGAGTAACCTGAAGGATGCAGACAAGCGAAGGTAGCCCTACCAAGGATCAACAGGTGGATCACAAGTAGGTTGCTTCGTCTGAGCAGGCCATAAATCCGGATGGTTGTGGCAGCTCTGGCAGGTCATTGTTTCTTTAACAAACATCAATACAACATAGATATAACTGACAGTCCTCTATGCAGAGCATATATGGAGGTGGAAGAAACGGCGTCCCACGTCATGCTACACTGTTTAGCAGTGTCTTTATATAGGGTTAAATATCTCGGCTCACCGAGATCACTCCCGGAGATCGCCGGCAACATCAAGGTTACCTTGATGTTAGTAGTGGGTATCTTCGGAGAGCTGGGCTGGTTGGAATGATCCATGTCCCGCCCACACGCAAAATACGCGCTAGCTTTGGAGTTTCGGAAAATAGCCCCCTACTACTACTATGTTGTTGAATATAAAACCTAAATTATTATATATATTGCATCATATATATTAATCGATTCGTCCTTCAAATTTTATATTATCTGAGTTTAGTAGAAAGTATGTTTTTCACGCAAAATACGCGCTAGCCGTGGAGTTGCGGAAAATAGCCCCCTACTACTAAGTATGTTTTTTTAAATATACCCGAGTCCAATTTCAATAAGATCATCATATTTTTGTTAGTTATCCAGACTTAAGTTATGATTTAAATATATTACTATCATATCAGCCTGTACCGATCCACTAGATTTTTCATCATCCTTTTCCATGTCACACCACTTTTTCCGGTTTTAAGGCTATTAAGTACTTTGACATTAAAAAAAAAGAAAATCGATTTGTGAGGTGAACCATTCATATAAGTAGAGATAAATATCATTAAGCACTAAAATATTAGTAAATGTTATCATAGTCGAATGTCTAATACATTATATTACCCAATCCAGTAAACTGGCGGTATCTTTTAACGACAATAATAAATATGTTCCATGAAAATCTATCGATAGGATCAATATCGATAGATTTTCATGGCAACGGAAGTTTAAAAGGATTTAGACAGACAAAATAAATAAAAAAAACGTAGAAAATGTATGTTACATAGATGACAATACATGTATTTATTCATGATAAGAATGCTGAAAATACCCTGGACAGCATTTCAAACTAACAAATCCAGCCTCGAAAAACTTGGCATCAAGCAGTTATCAGTCCACAACTTTTTCCGTTAACATTCCAAATGTGTACTATTTACATATTCATTGAAATGGGTCTTATTATAATGTAATTGTATACTGCAAAACTTAGTCTAAAGCGCATATAGTTGGTTGGCACTTAAAATCATATGAATAATACGTAAACCACAACTAACCGGAAAAAGAATAAATACGTCGTAATTTTTACGCGAATTGGAATAACACCCTCTAATAGAACACTTTGCCATGATAGATTTTTAATCCAATACACACTCACAATTTACATTAAAACTGAAAAATAGTCGTTATATATTATATTCTAAATCGAAATTTACGAAGACTTATACCGTGCCTTTTGGAAAACTTAAGGTTAAGCTAGCCCTCAAAATAGAATTTTTCTTATGTTTTATGCAATTTGAATGTGTCAGGTTCTTTGTTGATCAAAATATAATTCGCGACAATAACAAAAACAAATAACATATTGTGATCAAAATGTAATTTTGGACAACATTTTTGAATGTAACTACTATAATATATACGTCTATATATACTATATTATAATAGGTCTATTTAGATTTGGCAAAAAAGTATGAGGAAAGCGTTCAAAACAGTTTCCAAAAAGATTCTTTAAGCTGATGGAAATCTTCGAAGGTTGCAAATAATTTATCTATTGAGACATTGCATGTGTAACAACATGTCGGAGTCCTTCTTTAATTGTTTATAAGTCGTTAGCTTCAAAATGTAAACTGCAAAGAAGTCGGTTAATGACACTGTATTTGTTTGGAATCTAATCGTTATCAGCGTTACAATTTCTAATTATTTGAATTCAATGATTTCTCTATACTTCATTTTCTTTACAGAATCTAGTGGAGAAAATATTAAATAGAATAACTAGTAAAGAATAACTTTAATTAAAAAAAATTATAAATTTCCCATATTTCGGGTAATTTGCACAAGTGGATATTGGCAACACTGGCCCTTGATGAATTCCTTGAATGGAGATTGTTTTTAATGTACAAAATCGGGAACTAACTTATTGAGTTATTCATTTATTTTGAAACGTAATTCCTTGATTTTTTCTTCTTCCGATCACTGAGGTTTTTACACTATTTTACCACACGAGATATATTGTATTTTGAAATTTTTTCGCCGCATGAACGTGTGTACTGTTGCCATTTGCGCGCGTAATGGCTGACTAGTGTAACCATATTGTAAGGTTGAAATTACCTTGTTGATAGGATAAAAATACCGTGCTTGGGACTCGAAATTACCGTGTAAACATATTTTAAACTAATTATTCCTGACATGCGTTACAATGCCACGTAAAGTAAGAAAATTTGGGGCTGTGTATCTGCTCACACATTATATACGCTGCGATATCGAAGGAAGAGCAGAAAGAAAGGTCAACGGATCTAAAAATAAACAACAACCAATGAATCGTTTGACCAGTTGCTATATTTTATTGTTTTTTTTGCTCTTTGTTCGTCATGGGAGCATACTTGATATGTAAACAATAGTGGCATTGCTTTCCCACTCCGTTTGTCTGCTTGATCTTTGACATTTCGCCCTGATCTCATAACATGTCAAGGAACAAATTACTTTTTGCCTACTCTCTAGACAGCAAACATACACACACGTTACACCGTACTTACACTATACGTCCATGACCGTGCGATTTAAAATCTGCTGCTACTGCAGGACATAGGCCTTCCTCAATGTTTTCCACAGTGTGCAGTCCTCCACTTTCCGCATTCAGTGATTGCAAATACCTCAACGATTTTCATTACCATAAATACTAATCACTTTGTTTTGTTTCAATTTCTGTCCATCGCAAGAATGTTCACTGGTCATTTAGCTAACCTCTAGTCTAACCTAATACAGCATAATGAACACTCATAAGAAACTTTTCCATGCCACTGTATGGAAGGCAAATTTAAAACGCTATGTTGTTACGAAGGTATTTAATAGAAACGTAACGTAGTATAACTGTGAGCATCCTGCCGTAAATAACCGTAACTACATATAATATACATAATCCTGGATATAATTATAAATACAACTTTGTAATCATTGAAACCTGAATTGTATTTTATATGAATTGTATATTAGGAATTTAAATAAGATTGTATGTAGGTCCTGTACATTCTGTTTAATTTGGTAATTAAGTAGCTGTCTCTTCTTCGTTAAGGGTTTTATTGTTACAAATCTTGTATGCATCACAATCGATATTTCATTCTTCATTCATGCTTCTGGCACCTCATGCATGTTTAAAATAATAAAGTCCTTAAGTTTTACAAGATTATGTTTAATTAAACAAAACATTACATAGTGATCATTACATTTTCAAACTTGTTGCTTCAATTTTCTGACCATGTTAGTGAACTAGGTAAAATTGCTGAACATCACTTTATGGAAGGTTAATAGATCAGGTTCCACGTTTGAATTTGTGCTGTATAATGCCGGCTTAGTACTGTTCCTAAAACAATAAAACAAAAAGGTTCAAGTAGTTATAGAAAGTTAATTAAATGTAATACCTAATAAATTTATTGCAAGTATAGAATTAACAAAATCAAATTTTTATATTTTGAATTGAAGTAGTATACAAAAAGGAGTGTCAAAGTAGAAGTGGTTAAGCTTGATCTTCATTTGATGGAATTATTGGCGTGTAGAATTCTTTAGCTTTAATGCAAAAAATTTAAATAGCAACTTTCAAATTACATTTATGTCTGCAGCTTATTGGTTAGATGGTTTGTATACTTACCGTGAAATGGCAGATGATGCTGATCTTGGCGTTACAAGAAGGCAATTCATTGGTTGGCCATCTAATTGCCGATTATGATACAAATCGACTGCTTTTTGAGCATCTTCTAGGCTATTGTATATCACTTCGGCTGTGCCTGCTCGGACCAGACGAGATTCTAACATCCCTCCCACATCACCAAACAATTCCTGTACAAAATATAAATTTGTAAACTAGTTGTGTCTAATTTTATAAGCTATTAAAAATTATTGTCACAATATCGTTAGAGTATGCGAGGCAATAGTTATATCAAGTTAGATGTGGCATCTAGTTTAGATTAAAATAATTACTTCAATATCTCCTCCCGTAACAGTGTTACGTAAATTGCTGACAATTATCCTGTATTCAAGAAGTGGCTTCTCTGTTTTTTCCTCTTTCTTCTCAGTTCGTAAAGCGGCCATTGGTCGCTTTTTAAGTATAGATGGCGGCCTAGGTGGGCTTGATTCTTTTTCTACTATGGCAGTTCTGTAATGTTGTATGTACAAATATAGAAAGAGAAGGTTATATTCAAGTCAATGTTAAAATTACAAAAAAAAGCTTCGCTAGCTCTACTACACTTAATACAACTTGTCATACTTCTATGAATCATGGAATTATTTATTAGATTCACTACTAAAATAGCGCCCAGGAACATCAAGCTTTAGTCTTCATCTCACAAGCTTCAGTATCGAACTTTTCTGTATTTTAACTGAGCTGCAAACATTGTAAGTATGTCTGATGGACAAACAGGTTATATTTAAGGTGTGCAATGCTGCTGCTTACATAATTAGTACTTTACAGTCTATTTGCATAATGCATGATACTACTCAAGTTAAGTACTACCTCTGAATAGAAGAGCTCCTGTTATTGTCATAGTTATGAGCAATTATTTTGAAATGCAAGTTAGTCTTCTGACTTGATAATGGCATTGGATCATCAATTATCTCAATATCGTTTTCTACTGTTCGAAGTATAGGTTTTAAAGCAGAAGTGTTGACTGTAAATTAAAATTTTAAAATCATTATTAATCATAGTATAATTAGGCATAGAACCACTAAAAGTATAGTATTAGAATGCTACCTATTGAATGAGATCCAAAAGCTGTATTATTCATGAATCTTCTATTTTTATTTTGTGTTTGGAGTCTCATGTGTTTCCCACTAGTAAGAGGTTGCGATGTCACTTGTCTAGATGGGTCAACAAAAACTGTAAATGATAGATATGTTGTAGTGATAAGACCAATAGTGTTGTAATGGGATATTATATTTTATTATTAAAATAGAACTTGAAATTAAACTTCTATTAAATTGTTTATATTAAAAATAAAAAATGAATGCCTGTCCAGATCAGTAGCTTGTTTAAATGAAGTAGCCTACTTCATTTGAACTTTAACAAGTTATCATTGATGACCACATGTTAATTTTCGGCTAAGCTCCTTTTGCTTGTCTGGAGTCGTTTAAGTTGTTCCATAAGTTGCAGTGAAAAATGAAAAATAAATGTCTTATAATAAAAAAGAACAATATTTTTTTAATACCTCTATCATTTCTAGTTTTCACAAATATATCTCGACTTTGAAAACTTTTTCTATCCTTAACTTTATTCATTGCAAGCTGAAAATAAAACCAACATAATATGAAATAATATGCATATGGTGGATGTTTATCACCTTTCATCTTTGTTTCTAATGTATATGTCATGAATGAATCATAAACAATTTGGCATATAATGTTTTTAAATCAATTTTTTTTTCATAAACATCTTTTTACGATATATTTATTTACTATCATGTCCACCCTAACCTATAATTAACTAACTTAAACTTTAATGTGTTACACAACCAAAAATCTGTTCACAATTTAAGTTCGACAGTTTATAAACTGTTGAGAAATGACATGACAATGAATGAGCCGATCACAATATACTTATTCTGGTTGTAACCTAACAAAGTTCCCGATCTGTAGGTGACATTTACATATACATGTTTATATGCTGCATAACTGACTAGATTCACTCTGCTGTGATTATTTATGGTGAGCGCTTAAAAACCCATAAACATAGTCCTTTATAATACAAAATAAAATTATTAATTGCATGCTTCACAACATGAAGCATTGAGGTAGTGCATTATTCTCTCCATGTCAACATCAAGCAATTTTACAAACTTAAACTTGTATAAAACAATGTCTGTACCTATGTGCCACTATTACAACCAAAAAACGTAATGTGGACCATTCATATTTTATTAGATTCAGGAAGACACAGAACTGTTTGCTATTTAAAAGGTGTTGTTTTAATAAAAACTGACGTCAACTGGTCTTTTTGTCAGAATTATCAACTATTTTCTTTTTCTGTGATGAATGCATGTTATGAGGTGTGCACTTTTAGATTTTCGAAACTATTACTTTTTTTCTTTGACAACAGGATACAGCATTCTCAAATAACTATTATGACATTGTTATATAATATTCAAATTCCTTCATTATAGTACTTACTCTTTTTTCTCTCAACTGTTGCAATTTTAAACGAGCATCTTTTTGTCTTGCAAGTTCAGCTAATTTTTCCCTAGCATCTGTTATTTGTGTTCTTTTCTTGGATATTATTTTATTACGAGCATCAACTATTTTACCAATTTGTGCAGGTATCTGCTTCTGAATAGGTTGTTGTTTTTTTATTTTGCCTTTATTCCTGCAAAAAAAAAATTATATTTTCCATACAGTTAATTTCAAGTTTAATATAATAGTAATGTAAATTTTTATTTAAACTTAATCCTAATATGCTTAAGTTTTATTGTTACTAACATATATATATGGATGAAAGATTCTGAAATAAATGTTTATTTTTAATTTCTTAAGTTTAACACTATGTGAGGCATGGC